>APFE031190269.1:110291-142052 GCA_000404065.3 Pinus taeda | reverse complement strand
TTTCACACAATTTATCAAAATCCTTTTATTCTTTAGACTTATAATGCAGAAAAGGTTAGGAAACTTATTAGAAAACCACTAGATTACTATTCAAAAAGCATACCTTTCAAGCGCTCCACAGGTAGCACCCTGGAAAATTTTGGTTTTGGACCCTATGTTAGGTTGGGTGGACCCACCTATGGTTTTGTGCATGATTTTCGCACAGTTTTTTTGGGTGCGATGGTTTTCGTTCCATGTTATTGTAAGCAATGGTTTTCGGTCCATGGTATTGGATGCTTCGAAATGTATAAATATGTATTATAACATTGAAAGGTACATAATGAAAAATCAAGATGGTAGTCTTGGTTTTGGTATCCAAGGGAAAATCTCTGTGTATATGTGTTTTATGTGTTATGCTCTCACATTGTTTATTTTCTTTGTTTTAGAATTTGTATGCTAGTAATCTCTGTACAGGGTTAAAACCTACATTTAGTTGTGATTGATTCAGAAAGTGATGATTGAGTTCCAATGATTGGTTAATGCAGATGTATTTGATGGTTGTATTGCAGTTATTATTTTCTGAGTTTCAATGTTGTTGATGCGTCCAGTATGAAAATTGGATGAAACGTGGCCTTCAGATTGTGATGTTGTGTTCGAGGAGTATCCAATCTAAAAATTCATGAAATGTGGTCCCTTGTGGAAGAGTGGAGTTTTCTGCAAGCTAGAACCTATGTAATAGTAAACATATTGGCTAGTATAAGAGCTAGGGGGTTGTAGCTCCCTTCCAGTAGTAGTTGGAGAATGAGAGAAGATTGTAGCCTTCTGCAGGTGGGCGCTTGCGTACTGGTATGATTCTGCACTAGTACAAGATTGTAAACATATTTTCTTATTATTAAAAAGAAGACAAAGATGACAGCAATTGGTGGTTTTTACCCACATTAGTTTTCCACCTTATATCTTGGTGTTCATGTGTGTTTCTTATGTGTGATGCTTTACTCCACTTTTACTGCACTATCTAATAAATCTATGATATACTGGTTTAAGCTCAATACATCATAAATTGTCTAAATCAAAAGTTCTCTGCATATACGCTGGTTTCTTTAAGTACAGTCGCGTGTACATGCTAATTCACTTCACTGGAGTAGTGTATATAAATATGTTTGGGAAATAAAATTATACATTTTATAATACTGATTTACCCCCCTCTCAGTATTATTTCCAACAATTGGTATCAGAGTAGGTCCTTCAGAAGAAGCTTGATCGCTTGAAGGGAGATCCATCATCATGAGTAATCAAGAAAGCATGGGATCCATCAGACCACCAATCTTTGATGGGAGCAATTTTGTTTATTGGAAAATAAGAACCACATCCTATCTACAATCACTTGGAACGGATGTCTAGGAAATTGTGGAAGGAGGATATACATTTCCAACAGTAATTCCTACATATACGGTAGGTAAAAAACAATATGAAACCAATCCCAGAGTTGTCAATACTTTATTGGGAAGTCTGTCACAATCAGAGTTTTTCAAAGTCATGTAGCTCAAATCAGCCAAATAAATATGGGACAAAATTGTTCTGAGCTACGTAGGAGACTCTCAGGTAAAACGTGTTAAGATTCAAACTCTCAGAATTCAGTATGAAACTCTTAAGATGCACAGTGATGAAATTATAGCTAGTTACTTCTTACATATAGATGAGGTTGTTAATTGTATGAAGAATCTGGGTGAAGAAATAAAGGAAGCTACCTTAGTTGAGAAAGTTTTGAGATCCTTGTCTACTAAATTTGAATCAAAAGTGTCTGCCATAGAATAAAAATAGGATCTACAGACTATCACTATGACATAGCTTCATGAAATCTTAACTGCCTTTGAAATGAGAAAAGGAGGACCATCAGATATGAGAGAATCCACATTTAAATCTTTAGGAAAAGGAAAGGAAGAACACAATGAAACATGACATATTTTAGAAGAATAAGATGAGGTAAACTTTGTGAAGAGGCATCAATGGGGTTTCGGAAGATTTAGAGGTAAGCTACCCTTCAAATGCTTTGCCTATGGCAGAGTCGGTCATTATGCTGCCAAATGTCCTCATAAAGATAAATATGAAAAAAGGAAGGAATATGAAAAATGGAATAGAAAACAAGTTGTAAATAAAAGGAGTTACTATACTCATGAAGATAGTGATGGTTTATCAAATAGTGATGAAGATGAAAATTGTAATGATTATAGACTTCTAATGGCTTATGACGATGATAATTTTTGGGATGCTTTAGAAGAGGATGACCTTCATGAAGAAATCTGTAAACTCAAAATATGTTTAGAAGAAAAGAATATGATTATAGATACCTTAACATTCCAACTTGTTGAAAAAGAAAAACACAATGAAAAACTAGAATGTGAAATTAAGAAAGGATCTTGAGAAAACGAAATCTCTTAATCTTAGATTTGCTAAAGGATTAGGAACTTTAAATGAAATTATCAAAGTGCATCATTCTCCTTTGATAAAGATAGGTCTTAGATATACTAAAGAAGCATCTTAATCACAGAAGTCATCAACCTCCACTAAAAGCTATCTTGATGCAGCAAAGACCAGTGAACAGTATGACAATCGTCAGAAAAGACGTAAAGTTGATAATCAAGTAAATCATAATCACTTTACTTCAAGGATGAATAGAAGCCACAACCAACCACAGGAAAATCATACTCAATTTTCTCCAAAGATGAATATCAATAGAAACTACAATCACCAGGTCAATAGTTTTGATAGTCGTAGGAACTTCTTTAATGGGCAATGTTTTTCATGTCATAATTTTGGGCACCAAAGTTGCTCAATGCATTTCTTACAAAACCATCATGACTAGAGAAGCATGAAATCATAGCAATGTAATAAGGATCAAGGGAAGTTCCTATAATAACTTTTATCCTCTTGAAAATATAATAGAATGCTCAATTTGCAACAACTTTGGTCATGAAGAATCTGAATGCAGGAGCAAAACACGACAAACATCTCAAAAGAAACAAACACCATTAAATCCAAAGATATGGAGAAGGAAAGAATCTCAAACAGAAAGATGTGGTATAGCCTTGTATGTAGAAGGATAAGAAAATCAGTGGTGCATCGACAGTGGATGCTCCAAACACATGACAGGTGACAAAAAAAACTTCACTCATATAATGCCTTAGAAAAGGAAAAGAATATGTCAATTGGAAATGACTCTCCTGCTATCATAAAAGGTAAAGGTTCTGTTTTCTTGAAAGAAAAGGTTAAAGCTGGAAATGTTATGTATGTAGACAGTTTAAAGCATAACCTATTTAGTGTCAGTCAAATGTGTGATCAAGGAAATGAAGTGGTCTTTCAATCAAACAGATGTGTTGTTCATGAACTTTATATAGGAGAGACCATGATCAAAGGTACAAGAAATCCAAACAATTTATACATACTCAAGGGAGGACAACAATAGTGCTATCTAAGAAAAATGATGAAAATTGGCTGTGGCATAGAAGATTGGGACATATAAGATTTTCTCAAATAAGAAAAGCATGCAGATTCAAGGTTGTTCATGATCTTCCAGATATCAACATCCCTGAAAATATAATATGAAAACCATGTCAAATCGTTAAGCAAACCAAAGATCACTTCATTGAAAAGGAAGGGTCAGCTAGTAAGCCTCTTGAACTCGTCCATACTGATTTATGTGAACCATCAAGGAAAAATTCACCTCATGGAGAAGAATACTTTATTTTTTTCATTGATGATTTTTCCATAATGTGTTGGATAGGACTTCTAAAGCATAAAGATGAAGCATTTGAAAATTTCCATGCCTTCAAAGCTTTGGTTGAAAATGGATCATATCAAAAAATAAAATGCCTCAGATTTGATCGAGGAGGGGAATTTACCTCAGACAAATTCTTTGACTTTTGTGAACAACATGGAATAAAAAGGCAATTCTCCACTACAAGGTCTCCTCAGCAAAATGGAGTGGTATAAAGAATGAACAGAACTGTTCAACAAATGGCTCGAGTTATGCTAGATGAATTTGGAACTCCTACAAACTTCTGGGGTGAAGCTGCATTCACTGCTGTATGTATTCTCAGCCAAGCAAATGTTTGTAAATCGCACTCAAACTCCACATGAAATTTGGTGTGGTAAGTCTCCTAGTATAAAATACTTTAAAGTTTTTGGAAGAAAACGTTATATCAAAAGGACTGATGAAAAATTTGGCAAGTTTGAGCCCAGAGAGATGAAGGTATTCTTCTTGGTTACTCTTCCCGAATTAAAGGATATAAATGTTATAATAAAAGACTTGGGAAAATTGTTGAAAGTACTGATGTTGTAGTTGATGAAGCATGCAAAAATCCAAAATAGATAAAAACGTGAGGTTATAACAATGAAGAAGATGGGGATTATTTTCCCACATCAAATCACAATGATATTGAAGAAGAAACCCATGAAGCACCAGAAGAAGAGATAACGGTAGAAGAAAAGACTCCGTCTAGGTATGTTCAGAAAAATCATCCAAAAACTCAAATTTTAGGGGAAAAAGAGGCAGGTGTACAAACAAGAAGAACTATTACAGAAACCTCAAGCTATCTAGCATTACTATCCTCCAACGAACCTCAAAATGTAAATGAAGCATGCAAAGATGAATGTTGCGTCAAGGCCATGAATGAAGAACTTGAGCAAATTGAAAAGAATAATACTTGGGAATTAGTTCTTAGACCTCATGATAAAAATATAATAGGAACTAAATGGATATTAAAAACAAGCTGAATGAAAATGGAGAAGTCATTAGAAACAAGGTTAGACTTGTTTGTAAAGGGTATTCTCAACAAGAAGGTATATATTTTGAAGAAACTTTTCCACCTATTGGTAGAATTGAAGCCATAAGGATGTTTCTTGCTCTTTGTAGTTTTCAGAAATTCAAAGTATACCAAATGGATGTAAAATCTACTTTCCTTAATGGAGATTTAGAAGAAGAAGTTTATATTGAACAACAAGAATGATTCATTCTTGGAAATGATGCAAAACGTGTATGCAGTCTAGAAAAGGCTCTCTATGGTCTGAAACAGGCTCCAAGGGTCTGGTATTACCACCTTAACAAATATCTACACCAACAAGGTTTTAGAAAAGCTTCAGCAATAGCAATCTATATACAAATATTGAAACTGATAAATTGCTAATTACTGTTGTTTATGTTGATGATATCATTTTTGGTAGCAATGAAGAATCCATGAGTCAGAATTTTTCTTTAGTAATCTAGCAAGAATTTGAAATGTCCTTGTTTGATGAACTTACCTATTTTCTTGGTCTACAAGTTCAACAAAATAAAGATGGTATTTTTCTTTAACAAATCAAATATCTCAAACAGATCTTGAAAATGTACGGCATGGAATATTCTAAACTTGTATGTACCCCAATGGGAACATGATGCAATCTCAGCTCAAATGATGAATCAATAGCAGTACATCAACCAACTTATAGATCCATGATTAACAATCTACTTTATCTAATAGGTACCCGACCTAACATCATGCATGCAGTAGGAATAGTTGGAAGATTCCAAGAAAATCCAAAGAAATCACACCTTCAGGTAGTTAAAAGAATTTTCAATTATCTTCAAGGAACTCAGAACTTTGGTGTATGGTATCCTAGAGATACAAATCTTACTTTTCATGCATATACAGATGCAGATTGGATAGGAAGTATTGATGACAGAAAAAGCACTAGTGGTGGTACATTCTATATGGGCTCCAAGTTAGTGTCTTGGTTCAACAAGAAACAAGGTTCAATTGCTTTATCTATCACTAAAGCAGAATACATGGTTGTTGTATCTTGCTACACAAAACTACTTTGGATGATGCAAACCTTGCAAGACATTCAGATCACATGTACTCCACCCATCTCCATTCTATGTGATAATACAAGTGCCATCAGTATTTCAAAGAATCTAGTCATGCACTTCAAGACCAAGCACATACCCATAAAACACCATTTTCTATGTGAACAAGTGCTTGAACAAAAGGTCAAATTGGAGTATGTTCCCTTCCAAGAATAGGTTGTTGATATATTCAGTAAACCACTTTCTAGAGAGACATTTGAATATCTCAGACAAAAGCTAGGAGTAGTAGCTACATCATCTTGCTGTTAAATCCAATTTTTCAGAGAAAGGTTATTATACACTTGTTTCATGGAGTATAGTCACGTACACATGCGGGTTACTGTGGGTGAAGGAGCCTATATTTTTTTTAGACAAGAAAAATAGTGGACAGGCTCTAATATGGGTGCTCTGACTGATATTGATGATTAATGACTATCGATATGCTTTGTTGATTAATTTTATCTGACTGACAAAGATGCCTTGATCATTGACCTGTTAAAAATACACAGGTAGCACAGGTTCAAGGGGAGCATTAGCCTTCATGTACATTCAGCATTGTTGGCGTTATGGTTGCTGAATCCAGTTATGGCTTCAGATATTTATACCATTTGTTGCTTAAGTCATGTAAAATTCTAGGGTGTGATATGTCTTCTCATACATTTGAGTGAGTCCTCTTAGACAAATGATGTAATTTGTATCCCCACTTTACATGGGATGGATGATGTAATATATTTTCTATCATGTACAAACAATTGGTATATCCCCACTTTGTTGGGAGATGGAAGTATGTATGAGTCATTGGTGATAGGAAGGTCATCCTCACATAGTTGAGTTATAGAGTCATGTTATTCTTCTAGAAAATATTTTTTTGCAGACTCTACTTAGGGGGAGCATGGATGGTTTCAGTGCATCTCAGCATGTACAAAAGGGGAGCTCAATCAAAGAATCAAGCATGTACTCAGGGGGAGCATGAACAACATAATGTATGTCAAAGGGAGAAAATATCTTGGTCCAACCATTGCCCTTGATGTCAAAGGGTCAAAGTGACTTGGTGTTGTTATTGCCATCAAGTCCAAAGGGGGAGATTGTTGGCATTATGATAATTGTGTTCTCCTTGATGGAAACTCACTCAGATGAAAGATCAGAGTGTAGCAAGTCAACAACAAAGAATTACAGATCAGACTCCAATGAATGAAGAAAGAGAGGTATACCCAGGTTCACCTTGTCCAAGTTGTTTATACACATAGGTTTACTGAGCAAAAGGAGCGTATACGTACACACACACTTTCACAGAAGGAAAAGAATGTATATCTTGGAAAATAAAAAAAATTTGGTCCAAGGTATTTGATTGGTCCAAGGTATTTGATTGGTCCAAGGTATTTGGTCCAAGGTATTGGTCCTAAGTAGTTTTGGTCTGGCACGATATTGAGAAGGCCTAAAACTATAAGGAGGAGAAGAACATTAGGCCAAGGGTGTGCAAGGATTTGAATATCTTATGAAGTATTGGATCAAATATGCAGGTTAATGAGCTTCTGATGGTTTTCTTGATTTGATCTAAGGATGCACCTATATGGTTGATGAATGTTAATGGACCGGGGTCATAAAGGCTTAAGAGTATTATCATTGTCTGGTTTGATCTTGAACAGTCTAGATCTGAATACTGACGCGTGTTTTATTTTGTAAAAGTGATGATCTAGGTATGACTTAAGTCTAGAATAGTTGTGATGTTTTAAGTTAACATTTATAGATCTGTACGCAGGTTCGCTTTAGTAAAAGAGCATATACACGCTGGTTCAACATATCAAAGTAGTATATACATCATATATTTGAATTTAGAAATCTGTATGTTGGTTCCCTTTGGTAAAAGTGTGTATACATGCTAGTTCAACACATGGAAGTAGTGTATACCTTATGAAGTATGATGTTTAAAATTTCAGTTGTTTCTATTTGTTGTTTCGTAGTTTTGGGTTCTGCTTTGTGTTCTGGTGACTGTATTCTGGTGACAGTGTTTTGAATGATTAGATTGATTGATTATGATTTTCTTCAGTGACGATGGGTTGTCAAGTGATTGATTGATGTAGTTGTGGTTGATTCAGAAAGTGATGATTAAGTTTGAGTTATTAGTTGATGCAGATGTATTTGATGGTTATATTGCAGTTATGATTTTCTGAGTTTCAATGTTGTTGATGGGTCCAGTATGAAAATTGGATGAAACATGGCCTTCAGATTGTGGTTTTGTGTTCCAGGAGTATCAAATCTGAAAATTCATGAAACATGGTTCCTGATGGAAGAGTGGAGTTTTTTGTAGGCTGGCACCTACATACTAGTAAACATATTGGCTAGTACAAGATCTAGGGGGTTGTAGCTCCCTTCCAGCAGTAGCTAGAGAATGAGAGAAGGTTGTAGCCTTCTACAGGTGGTTACTTGCATACTGATATGAGTCTGCACCAATACAAGATTGTAAAAATGAATTTTCTTATTATTAAAAAGAAGACATAGACGACAACAACAGGTGGTTTTTACCCACATTGGGTTTCCATCTTATATCTTGGTGTTCATGTGTGTTGCTTATGTGTGATGATTTATTCTACTTTTATTGCAATGTCTAGTAAGTCTCTGATATATTGGTTTAATCTCAATACATGATAAATTGTCTAAATCAAAAGTTATCTGCATATACGCTAGTTGCTTTAAGTATAGTCGCGTGTACATGCTAATTCACTTCATTGAAGTATCTTTATATAAATTTGTTTGGGAAATAAAATTATAGATATGATAATACTGATTTGCCCCCCTCTCAGTATTATTTCCAACATTAACAAAAACCTCTCTTCATTTTTACATATCTATCACGGTTAGGGAGTTACAAAGGAATATTTGCAACCTATGTTTCCGGATTTTGCAATTTTGTGTTTCCCTATTTTAGTCATTATTTTCAAACATAGTTTCTGAATAGATGGACATTAATTTTTATGAACCAAAAGAGGTTTTTGTTGGTAACATATTCATTTACAAAAAATTCTTTGATTTTTCTAACATATATCATGTTTTGAGAGATTCGAATGGATCTTTGAGGCCTAGTTTTCCATATTTCTCAAAATTATTTTTCCTATAAAAAATCCAAGTCAACAGGTGAAGGCCACCTCATCAATTTGACTTGGGATAAGATATTACTTCCTCCTTTATTATTTTAAACAAAAAACTAAAGATGGGTTAAGAGGTTCTCAGATCCATTTTTTTATATTGATGATTATTGTAATTAAGAATTTCCACAAATTGTGGATCTGAAACCTATGTAGTGTTTCTATATATTATATGAAAAAGAAGGAAAAAAGGTAGGATTTTGAAACAAAAGATGTTAGAAATTAATTAGCGGAGCAATGAAATAAACAAAATATTGTGTAAACATAAATAAAAAAACACATAAAACAAGAGAGACAAAGATATACGTGGTTTGCCCAATTTGGGCTACGTCCACGGAGAAACAACCAATCCTTCCTTTTATAATATCCAGCAAAATGAAGAGGTACAACCTACAACAAATCTCTGTAATTTCCTCTTCTCTCTCACACAGTCTCCAATATCTTTCTCTCTCAAAATAATAATGCACAACCACAATAAAATTCCATCATATAAACTAAGGGTTTGATTCTAGGGTAAAAAGATCCTAAATTAACATAACTTCTACCATAAGATCATCTACATAATGAATGACTAGATTGACTACAAAATTACTATATTTTACAAAGCAATTTTTCTTCTATTTTTAGCTTTAGGGGCACAGCCCCCGAATCCCCACCAAGGGGCTCATAAAAGTCGTTATCCCCCTCCCCCTTGCCTAGACCCCCTTGGCGACAATTAAATGGGTGGCGTTGCCACCGCATTAAAAACATGGAACCAACATGGTTGAAAGCAAAAAACCTCTCAACCATTGAGAAAATAATCAGGCTCCACACCCAACAAAAATAGATGTTTTTGTTGTGTCTTTATCGAATTACCTGATTTTTACAAGCGCCATGATGACTATAATATTATGATTAATGATACAAAGATTCTTATGATGGTTTACTCAGTTTTTGTTTCTTTAGTGACAATTTTCCTTCAGAGGTGATTCCTATTTATGTTTTTCTTCTGATGTTTAATAAAGGCAATGTGACATAATTCATTATTGTAATACTCTTGTTCGTATGTTTTAATCACCTACAGTCTTTGTCCTAAAGCATGTTGATTCATGTTTCATGCCCTGTTATAGTGGATTGTTATATCAATATTCTACTGCCAACTCAAATGATTTTTGATACGTCTACAGTCTGTCATCTACCTTGCATCTATCCATCTTGATTCATACAGTAGATATCTTGGTAAATGTTCTTAAACCTTATTAGTTGACCCCATTTCCCAATGGATTAATTGCTTTCATCCCAATCAAAACCTATTTCCATCACAACCCTATTGAAGATCTGGCTATTTCTTAAAGACACAATTCGTTGCTAAGCATAGTGATTAGGTTGATAGAGAGAACCCTCTATGGATTGAAGGGGCTAGCCTTTGATCTGTAAGATTGGTTGGAAAAGGTTACTTTACAAATGAGAAAACTTTCTGAGTGATAACATCTTTGTGACCATATTGGGGATACAAAAGTACATCTTCCCCATAACTATTTTTATTGATGAGATATAATTTCTGAGGGAAAACAAAAAGTTTGATAGCAGGATTAGTTGTTCAAATTTCCCTGCTGACTCCATTGTTAAACAATCTAGAATTCAAAACATCCATGGCAACTCCACTATCCAAATAATTTCAAAGTTTAAAGTATATATATATATCAATATGGACGTGGTATGTGGCAAATTTGCTTCTATTGAAGGTTTTAAGGAATATTGGGACAAGTTTGATGATGATTAGATTGATCAAGCTTTTCTAAGATTTTTATTTAAATTCATGCAAATGTTCTTCCATAGATAAAACTCATTTTCTTGGAAAAATTGCTATAAAACCTAGAAGGAACTTGAGACCTTATAGATTCAAATGTAGTCCCAAGATTCCCATTATCATAACCAGTCTTTTGAAAGCCTTTTTCAACTAAGACAAGAGGAGGTAGTGCTTCCCTCAATTATCAAGATTAAAGAGTTTTTTTTTTTTTTTTTTTTTTGGAATGAGTTTGACAATTCAAATTTGAAGTTATGGTTTGACATAGAAAATACATCTGAAAAATTCAACCTTGATGATCCAGTCATTGAATACCTTGAGGATCATCGAACATATCATGTCTTTTATGATCTTATAGCTAACTATATGGAAGGTTTTTCTAGCTTGTGTTTTCAATCATGTTTTCAATATGGAGACTAGATGCATCATGAGTTTCCACCACCATTATACTTTCCATTTTTGAATTCGGTGCAAGCACAATCAAAAAATCCACGTATTTCAGCAGCTACTTGACTAGTTGCATTGGCATTTCTGTATTATTTGATTAAGTGGTTTTTCAGTAGTTTGAGTAGGTTGGTTTTCTTGTGAATAAGCTCCCATATTTGAGCATTTAATTTCCAACATTTCTTTCAGTTTCATATTGTACATGTTACAAAGGTCAATTTGTAGGTTTCAAGGTTGGAAATAGCCCAATGTATCAAGCACTAGTCAGCGAGTTCTTTGTTGCTTCACAAGGAGACAACATCCCCATTGGAGCCAGTTGTTAGCACTTTCTTTATACATTTGACCAGACAAAATGGTTTGAAAAATATTTTACTATATTACTTTCAATAAACCATTTCTAAAGTTGGGAAAAGGATTAAGGTTAAGTGTTAATTGAGGTATGGGTCATTAAGCATACTTAAAAATTTCTATGAAAAAAAAATCATAGGATTTGGGGTTTGTCAAATGGATTATTAAACTATCCACAATCTCGTACCAATTTTTGCATCCAAAAAAATAAATATTATATTACAGGTGGTGCTACAAAAATACTATTAAGTGCTTACACGTGGTTCCCTATTTTAGTCACCTTGTTCAAGCAGAGTTTGTGAACATTTGGAGATGATTTTTTTAAAAACACTATATTTTTTTAGAGGGAATGGACCAATTAACAAAAAACTCTCTTGTGTTTTTACATAAATCATGGTTAGGGAGATACAAAGGAATCTTTGCAACCTATTTTTGAGATTTTGGAATTTTGTCTTTTCCTGTTTTAGCCACTATTTTCAAATGTATTTTCCAAAAAAATGGACATAAATTTTTAAAAACAAAAAGAGGTTTGTTTTTGTAACATATTAATTTACAAAAACCTCTCTTATTTTTCTAATATATATCACTTTTTGAGATATTTGAATGGATATGTGAGGCTTATTTTTCTAGATTTCTCAAAATTCTATCTCCTATAAAAATGTTAAGTCAACAATTGAATGCCACCTCATCAACTTGAATTGGGATCATATATATCTCCTCCATTATTATTTCTAACAGAAAACTAAATATGGGTAAAGAGGTTTTCAAATCTATTTTTTTTTATCTTGATGATTATTGTAATTAAGACTTTCCACAAATTGTGGATTTGAAACCTATGTAGTGTTTCTATATATTATATGAAAAAGAAGGAAAAAAGGATGGATTATGAAACAAAAAATGTCTTTTTGTTGTGTGTTTATCAAATTACCTATTTTTTTACAAGTTCCAAGATGAATAGAATATTATGATTAATGATACATAGATTATTGTGATGGTTTACTCAGTCTGTGTCTCTTTAGTGACAAATTTCCTTCCTATGTGATGCCCATTTATGTTTGTCTTTTGATGTTTAAAAATGGTAATGTGATATAATTCATTAATTTAATTTTGTGGTTCATATGTTTTAAAAGTCTGCACTCTTTCTTCTAAAGTTTACATGATTCATGTTTCATGCCTGTTATAGTGGATTGTTATTTCATTATTCTAGTGCCATCTCAAATTATTTTTGATAGGTTTACTGTCTACCATCTACCCTTCCTTTCTCCATCTTGATTCATATAGTCGATATGTTGGTAATTGCACTTAATCCTTAATTGTTCACCCCATTTCCCATTGGATTAATTTCTTTCATCCCAATCAAAACCAGTTTCCATCACAACCCTATTAAATATATAGCCATTGTTTAAAGACACAACTAATTACTAAGCCTAATGATTAGGTTTTCAGAGAGAGCCCTCTCTGGATTGAAGGTGCTAGCCTTTGATATATAAGATTGGTTTGAAAATATTACCTTAGGGAGTTCTCTATTACATCCAAGAAAACATTGTAAGTGATAACAATTGCTATCATTTTTCCTTTTAAGATAAACATAATGGTTAGAGTGACATCTAGTATATCCTTGTTCAAACATAAACCTAAAAAAATTTAGATACCACTGCCTTGGAGTTTATTTTAAGCCATATAAGTTGTTCTTCAACTTGAATACTAATTTATCCTTCCCTTTGACCTCATACCTTGTGATTGCTTCATATAAATCTTTTCTTCCAAATCCGCATGGAGAAAGGTTGTCTTTACATCTAGCTATTCAATATGAAAATATTTTGTTTCCACTAAATGTAAAATGGTTCTAATTGAAGTCATTTTAAGAACAAGAATATTTTTTTTATCAAAGTCTATACTTTTATTTTGTACAAACACCTTCACAACAAGTCTATACTTGTACCTATTTTTACCTCCATCTTCTTCCTTCAACTTGTAAACCCATTTATTCTGCAATGTTGTTTTACCTATAAGAAAATTGACTAACTTCCAAGTTTGGTTATGCACCAAGGAGTCCATTTCTTCTTCCATGGCTTCCTACCAATTTTTCCTGGATTCTACCTACATTTCTTCTTCATATCTTTATGATTCACCAAAATTAGTCAACATACAAAATATAATGAAGGAGAGTATCATTCATAGGGTCTACTTATCTTGGTAGATCTTCTAACACCACGTTCAGGTGTTGTGGTTGTTGTTATTATTGTGACTACTGATCATTATAATTTCAGGCACCTTTACCTTTTTCTGTGATTTCATCAAGCATTGTGTATCCTTTTTTTTCTTTTTCTTGTTTCTTTCCTTTCATATGATCCTTTCATAAGACCTTTTCATTGAATATGACATATCTACTCCTAAATAATTTCTAATTTTCATAATCATATAAGCAATAACCCAAATCATTAATACCATATCCAACGAAGGTACACTTCTTTTATTTTTCTTCAAGCTTTGTTCAATTTTCTTTATTAATGTGGACAAAAGCTTCACAACTGAAATTCTTTAGAAATAAGTAGTTTACCTTTTTACCTATCCATGCCTCCTCTAGAATACCACCATCCAAGGAACTTGAAGGCCCTTTATTTATTAGATAAACAATAGTATCTACAAAATTTTCCCAAAATTGTAAAGGAAATCCTACATGCAATCTCATTCACCTTGCACACTCCATGACTATCTTGTTCATCCTTTCTGACACAAAATTTTCTTATGGTCTTCTTGGAACTATCTTCTCTCTATGAATTTCATTCTCTGAATAGTAATTATCAAACTCCTTATATTCATCTCCATTGTATGATCTGAGACACTTCAACTTCTTTCCTTTCTCATTCTCAACCAAATCTTTCCTTCTCTTAAAAGTATCAAAAACGTCATCTTTATTTCGAATACAATAAGCCCAATTTTTCCTAGTTGCATCATTAATAAAAGTGACATAATAGCGAGAGCCACTGAGAGATGATACCTGAGTAGGTCCCCATACATTTGTATGCACAAGCTCTAATTTTTCACTCTTCGTTTCTTTCCCAACTCTCTGGAATTTGACTCTCTTCTGCTTTCCATAAACACAATTCTCACAGATATCCAAATCAACATGCTTCAAACCTAGCAACAAATTTCTTGAGTAAAGAATATGCATCCCCTTCTCACTCATGTGCTCAAGCCTATGATAGAATAATGTCGTATCTTCTCCTATGGAGGTTAAAGAATTAGCAGAATTAGAAATATCATTGCATAAATACAATTTACCAAACGTTTCTCCTTTTTCTATTACCAAGGCTCCTTTAGTGAAATTATAGGTTTTGTTTGTAAATGTAGTTACACAACCTTCACCTCCAAATTTCCGTATTGAAATTAGATTTTTCTTCAAATATGGAACATGCCTTAACTCCTTTAATAACCATTGGTTTCCATTCTATTATTTTATAAAAAGCTTACCCATTCCAATGACTTTACAGGGTTTATCATCACCCAAACGAATCTGTCCAAAATATCCTTGAACATAATCATGAAAGTGTTTTCTATCAGGTGTGGCATGGAATGAAGCCCCTAAATCTACTACCCAATAATGAATAATATTTTCTAATGAAATAATAAGTGCATATTTCAACACATCACTTATTACATTCACTTCATGATTTTCATGTTGTGCATCTCCTCCTTTTTCCTTCCGAGACTTACAATTTTTCTTCAGGTGTCCCTTATTCCCACATTTATATCACACTATCCTTAATATGGATTTGGATCTGCCTTTTCTTGAATTATTGTGATTTCCTGAGCTCCTTCCTCTTTCCATTTTCCTTCCCCTAGTCTTTGTAGTCAAAGCATTATTTGATATCTCACCAGAGCTTTTCTGCCACATTTCTTTGCTAAGGATGTCACCAACAACATCATAAAACTTTAAACTAATAGATATAGATACAAATTTACTAATATCCATGACTAATCCATTCCAACTTTCTAGCAATGAGCACAAAAGCAATAGACCCCTAACTTCATCATCGAAATTTACCCCTACAAAACTTAACTGAATGGTAATCATGTTAAATTCATTTAAATGAGCATCAACATATCCACCTTCTAACATATTCATTTTAAATAGATGATTCATAAGAAATACCTTATTTGAGGATGGGGGTTTTTCATATAGTTTGGCCAATGCCATCGTTAGACATTTTATTGTCATTTCCTTTGAAATGTTGAATGCCACCGACACTGCCAGACACAACCATATTGTTCCTCATGCCCTTTTGTCGAGAATATCCCATTATTCATTTGTCATAGTCATCAGCTTCTTTGATTTTTGGCTCCATGGTAGGTAAAGATATTTATGATACAAATAATCCCCCATTTGCATATTCTATAGTTGGTAGTTTTGGTCATTGAATTTTTTCAACCCTAAACCTACCATCTTTTGCCATTGCTCCTAATCGAACTAGGAACCCTTCATTCCTATGAGTTTACTATCCAAATAGACCTTTGACTCTTAGAAATTAATTAATAGAGTAATGGAACACGTAAAATATTATGAAATCACAAACATAGAAATGTGTAGAACAAGAGAGACACAAATATACGTGGTTCACCCAATTTGGGCTACGTCTATGGAGAAACATCTAGTCCTTCATTTATATTATCCAATGAAATGAAGAGATACAACCTATAACAAATTCACTATAATCACCTCTCTACTCTCACATAGTATCCTCTCCCTTTCTTGCATAGAGTAATAATACACCGTCACAATAAAATTCCCTCATATAAACGAAGGGTTGACTTCGAGGGCAGAAAACCCTAAATTAACACAACTTCTACTGTCATATCTTTCGCCTAATGAACAACCTGGATTGACTACAAAATTACAATATCTTACAAGGCAATTTTTCATTTATTTTCTTCTTTGAGGGCACCGCCACTAGGGTGGCCCTCATAAAATCATCTTTTCCCCCCTTGGAACCCCCCCTGATGACGATCCTACAAGCGGTGTTGCCACCCCATTAGGAACTTGGGTCCAACATGGCTAAAATGAGACCTCTAAATCAAGAATATAATCAAGCTCCATACTCAATAAGGTGTAACAATAAGACAATTAGATGAGGTGGTTGGGGGAAATGTTGTTGGGCTAAGTGGGGGGAGGGGGATGTGGATGTCTGACCCATACGAAGGGGAATATTGTTGGCCTTGAGCTTCCTTCAAGCACATGAAATCTATAATTTGAGGAAAATAGTGAGTGTAATGGTCAAATTCACCACACAATACACAAGGAAAATTATCCTTGTGGATGTTATTCTTTCCCTACTTCCATAGAGTGATGCAACATAAGTATCCCTTTTCTTATAATAGTTTACCACATGATTCATAGACCCTGTTGGGAATAACGATTGTCGTTAGACCAAAACCTGCAGATGTTAGTGTTGGAAATAATATTGAGAAGGGAGGTGAATCAGTATTAGCAATTTAACTATATTTCATTTCCATAAACAGAATTATATACGCTACTTATGTTAATGAAGCTTGTGTGTATACGCAACTGTGTTTAGAGCAACCAGAGTATACCTTGCAAACTTATAATTTAGTTAGTTGATCTTTAATCTGTGTATCAGAACCATATAACTAGTAATCAGGTGCAGTAAATAGAACATGCAATCACACACATGAACACAAGATAAAGGTGGAAACCGAATGTGGGTGAAAACCACCTGCTGCAATCATCTCTATCTTTCTTTAATAAGAAACTTCTTTTTACAAATTTTGTACTAGTGCATCCTTATACCAGTATGCAGGCTTCTACCTACAGAAGGCTACAACCTTTTCTTTTTTCTAGGGACCACGTTTCATAAATTTTCAGACTGGATCCATCAATAACATCAATCAAACATCAAATATATCTGCATCAACTAATCTCCTTTCCACTAACCAAAATTGAATCAAATGATAACTTTTTTGAATGTTGTAACTAGAACATAATAACAGTAACCAGAACCCAAGCCAAAACCCAGAACATTGCAATAGAAAACAGAAGTAGCTAAAACATATTTTATGAGTTGTACGCTACTTCAATGTGTTGAACCTATGTGCATACGCACTTTTCTCAAGACAAACCTGCGTATACGCTATTTTGAAATGTTTAACCAGTGTGTATACACATTCTTGAAGTAATGAACCTATGTACAGATCTGTAAATGATGATTTAACCTTTACAACTATTCCAACATCCGTTATACCCAGATCAACAGATTTACAGATTACGACATGTGCCAATTATTCAAATAAAAGATCAAAACCACATAAAGATACTTCTCTTCAAGCCTTAAGATCTTGACCCATCAATAGAACTTATCCTTCTTCAAGCGCTCAAGTTCTTCCTTGATTCAGATCTAGCTATGCACCATAATCCAATGACCAATATTCTAGATCTTGCTCTTCATTATATGTTTAATTACTTGAGTGTATTTGCCTAATGATATCCTCCACCTTTGATAGTATTAGGCCTTACTCAATACCATGGTCCAAAACCACTTAGAATCAATACCTTGGACCAAATACCTGGGTCAACACTTCGGACAAGATACCTTGGACTGATACCATGGGTCAAAATACCACATACCAAAACCAAGTTTTCAAACATGTACGCTTTTTTCCTTGCGTGAAATTGCGTGTATACGAATATGTGCCTTTTTCTCTACAATCCCACGTGTATACGCGGTTTTGTCAAGGGGAACCTACGTATACCTCTTTTTCCTTCATTTTGTGATCCTGAACTGTGATCTCTCATCTGAGTGAGTTTCCATCAAGGACAACACTTGTGTCATAGCACCAAACCTACATCATAATGCCAATAGCTAGTCAACGATCGCATCGCCAGAGATAAGGATCCATAAGAGGTGGTTATTCCATGTCACGAAACACACGGGGATAGTTGGTTTATCCAATGTCCAACAATCTCCCCCCAACACGAGTTGAGTGTGAATCAAACTTGTGACCTATGATCTGATACCACTTGTTAGGAATCATGATTGTCATTAGACCAAAACCCGTAGGTGTTAGTCAATGATCACATCGCTAAAGATAAGGATCCACAACAGGCGGTTAGTCCATGTCACGAAACACGAGTAGAGTTGGTTTATCCAATGTCCAACAGACCCTATTTAACACCTTGCACCTAGGGGCTTAATCAAAGTTCACCACATGAATTTAGAGGAGATCTAAGGGTTATTGAAAAAGGTGCTTAAGCCTATACCTTTGTATTTTAAAAAATTTCCATTTTAAGTGAAATTCTAGAAAATCAACCTTCTGGGTCATCCAGGATCATAAGGACGAATACACCTATACTCTCCTATGAGGTGTAGATATTATTTTATTTGGATGTTCTCTCCCATTATTTGTTATGTCTGGGTATGGGATGGATATAATTGGTCTGTAAGCCACAAGGACCGGGTTTTGGGAATCAAGCTCAATAAAATTTAAAAATATATGTATATCACTTTCCTTGCTCGCAATAGATACCATAAGGGATTGATCTGACTATATCTAGTATCTGGACTATTCTCTCAATGACACTTCTTGTTGTGAGGTAGACCTCCTCCAACCTAAATAATTTCTCGACCCAATGGTCTAGGAAAACTTTGTGAGTATTAGTTTAACAAAGACCCTATTTTTAGATCTTTGCCATAATGGGCCTAGTGTTGATCCATAGATCTAGGTACTAATTCCTTGTGTGTGTCCTGGTATCAAGCATATGTCATATTATGTTAGTTGACATGCTTTGTGAAAATATCTTCCTTATTTTGTTTATGGATGTATTTTTCTGCAAAGCTTGAATCCTTTCCCATTCTTCGACTTAGAACATTTTCCTTACTCCATGAACATATGAAAATTGTTGTGAGAGGTCATTGAGTTAATCTACAACTAATTATGGGAAACAAAAACTTTGATCCAGGTTTAGGAACACAAATGATTAATTCACATGTCTCTCAAAGAAATCACAATGCTAGGAATTTAATCAAATAACATCTCAAAGCTTAATTGATGCACTCGAAATACTTTCCATTTCTCTCGCTCATGTGCTCACGGGGTTTGCAAACTTCATATTTCTATTTAAGAAAGAGAAGAAAAATATCAAATGGAATGGGGAAGTTTCTTGAAAACATTTCCTCTCTCTAAATTACATCTAGGCTTTCTCTGGAATCCCTCTACTAACTAACTAATGTAGTTGTCACACAAGGGACACATAAGCATTAAAAAAAAAAAATGTAGGTGCAAGTGTCCCATTAGGGACACACAAGCATAACAAAACTTTATATTTGTCAATACTAATTTGATCTGTACTTATGCAGGAATGCAAAAAAATATAGATATGAACATAAACACAGAGATGCAACATAAATAAAACTTCATTTCATTAATATCGAAGAACTAAAATATGCTTACATATAGAATGGAAATAAACTATCTTGGGTGATGGGAGCTTATATCTAAGAAGAGAATTGGTGGCTACATGCCTCTTAACTATGTTACATTGAGGCTCAAGGGAATTTTTGTTATTGAACAATAAAGGAAAACCCCAAACAACCAAAACCCTAACCCAAGAGATGAATCACCAAGTGTTTGTGGGCTCTGTTGGGGTTAGTTGGGCATCCAACTTCTCGAGGTCCTAACATTGTAATATGATATCCGTTTGGTGCATATGATACCTCATTATAAATATATCTCTGGTTACTACAAGATTTTCCATATGCCCTTTCTTATGGCTATTTCCCTATTCCGGAGCTCAAACAATGTCATTTAGGGGGTCAAAAAAGATCTGAAAATTTAGGACCCAAAAAATAGCTAAAAATAATAAATGATGCTATAATCATGGAAACAAATGAAATTGAATGGAATTGCAGTTGGAATAGGTAGGTGGACACCAATATCCAACTAGATCAGTCCTCCCCCCTTAGAAAGCAACAGTCCCAATTACGTGTAGAGCCTCCATGAGGTGAGGAAATTTATGTTGAACCTGGTCCTTGGTGAACCACTTTCCCTAGTGAAGGATTTGGCTTGCTTTGACAACTCAATGGATCCTCTACTAGCGAGTGTCCTTGATCTATGTTTCCATGATCCTATAAGTTTTTTCTTTCTCAATGTACCTTGGGTTGATCTTTGTTGTCATTAGTTATTGAGCAATGTCGAATGTGTCCAACAAAAGAGGAAAGTATGGTCACAACTAGCCCACATTGAACACTGGGTGCAAACCAAGGAATGGTGGAATGCTAAGCTTGAAGGAATTATCCCCTACAACCTTGGTGATGGTTTACAAACCACATTCGAGTGGGTAAAGATTGAAGTGGGGCCCAACGAGGTGCTCCTTCTACAAATGTAACCAAACTTTGTCGCCCACTTGGAACTTGTGTGGCACCCAATGATGATCATGAAATTGCTTATACTTAGCATTGGCTATGTCCAATATGTCATGGACTTACTGGTGGATGTGTTGATTCACTCAATGAGTCTATTAGCTTGGCTAACTTTAGAATGTACATGAGCCATATCTGCTTGAGTAGATGAAAATTGTATGGCCACATCAATAGGACATAGTGGGTGGAATCCCATCCCCACCTGAAAGGGGTTGTGTCTAGTTGAGCTATGGAGATCCTTGTTGTAGTTGTGTTGGACATAGGGGAGTCTTTCATCCCATGTTCATGGATGATTCAAGTTGTACATGAGCAAAATGCAGATGATCATCCTGTTGATGACCTTTGTTTGGCCATCAGTTTTAGGGTGGAAGGTCATGGACTTAGTGAGCTTGGTATCTAGCATTGACTAGAGGCTTGACCAAATGTGCTAAGGAAACTGTTGTCCTGATCTAAGATAATGGACTGTGGGATCCAAAAATGTACCTGCACTCATTCAAGGAAGAGCTTAGCAGTGGTTTCTATTGTGATTCTTCTTGCAGAATGTCAGAAAGGCCATCTCAGAGAATCTGTCGACGACCATGAATAGACAATCATTTCCATGCTTAGTAGAAGGAAGGCCCAACATGTAATCCATGGAGATGGATTCCCAAGGCCAACTAGAATTAGGCAAAGGAGTATATAGGCCTTGCTTCTTGATTTTTGGTTTGGAAATGGTGGAGGCAGTGCAAGGTCTGATGTACTTCCTAACATCATGTAGAAGTTTTCGCCAATAAAAATACTTCTACAACACTTCCATTGTTTTCTATACACTAAAATGTCCAACGACCTGACTTAAGTGTTCCTCCAAAATCATCTTGGCACATTCGCTTGTAGGAACACATAGGTGTCCCAGGTGGCTTAATAGTGCACTATGGAGCTGAAAACATGGAACTTGCTTGCCTTTTAAGATAATCTTGTATGCATTGTTGAATTTTGGATCGCTCTTGTAAAGATGCAGCCACCCCAAAGTCTTGTGTCATGAGAGTCGAGCAAAGTGGTCAGTTCCATAACCGGTGGTCGGCTGAGACACTATGCAATATTATTTGTGTTTCCCTTCTTGTAATTGATGTTTAAATGGAACTGTTATGGATATGTGGACCATTTAACATTGTTATTGTTCTACAACTTCCTTTGCATCTGTATGAATTGCAAGGGTTGGTGGTCTGTGTCGATGACCATTTCTTTCCCAGAATGTAATTCTTCCATTGTCGGTAGGACTACACAATAGAATACATCTCTTTGTCATAAGTGGGATACTTTCATATTGTATCTAAAAGTGTCTCACCTTGATATGCCACTATATGCCCCTTCTAGGTAATAACTCCACCAATAGCACAGTCGAAGGTGTATGTCTCAATTTCAAATGGTTACTGTAGGTTTGGTAATGTGAGCACTAGTGCAAAACAGAGGTTATGCTTCAACTCGACAAACACCTTCTTTTGGGACTCATACCAAAATAAATTTTCTTTCGATTCACCTTTTGTGACTTGACTCAAATGCCAAGTGATATGAGACAATCCCAACACAAACCTGCAATAAAAATTGGCAAGACCCAAAAAGATGTGGAGCTCTGTTAGAGGGGTTGAGGGTGGTTAATCCCAAATAACTTGTATCTTAGTTGGGTCCACATGCACACCCCACTCATTAATGGTGTACCCTAGATATTAAAATTGGGTCATACCAAAAGTCCGTTTCTCCAAATTGACACACAAATTGTGTTGTCAAAGGGTTTGAAGGACCTATCAGATATAGTCTACGTTCTCTTGCCAAAAATGGTTGAAGATCGGGATGTCATCCAAGTAGACTACCATGAATGAGTTGGTAGAGGGTTGCAATATGTCATCCATCAGCCGCATGAAGGTTGTGAGGGTATTCATCGACCCGAAAGGCATGAACAACCATTCGAAAAGGCCCTCGTTGGATTTCAAGGTAGTCTTCCACACATCGAAGGTTCAATTAGTACCTGGTGATAACTAGACTTCAAGTCAATATTGCTGAAATATTTCCCCCCTTGAGCAAGTCCAAAAGGTCATCATTCTATGGGATTGGATACCTATTTTGGATAGTAATATTATTCAATGCCTAATAGTCAATACATAGTCTCCAGGTGCCATATTTCTTCTATACCAAAACAATCGACCTCCCACAGGGTGATGAACTTGGCCTAGTGTGCCCTTTTTGCAACAACACCTAAATCTCCCTCTTAATTCCATCATTCTCCAGAAGAGAGTTTCGGTAGATTGGTCCATTGGGTAGTAGCACACTTGGGATTATATCGATGGATTTCTTGACCTTACAGTGTAGGGGTAACCCTATGGGTGAGGTGAATATGTCCTTGTACTCTTCCACGATCTTGTCCATCTACTACTACCATGTGGAGAAGCTCTGTCTGGAGGCTGTGGATGTGGCCACAATCTTCTTCTTTCCCTGAGGGTGAATCATAAGGAAGAAAAATTCTCATTCTGGTAAATGATCTTACTACATTTCTTCATAGAGATCAAAGAGATGGTGGTAGGCAGTGTTACCTTTGGTATCCTATATAACATATTTCCTAAAGAAATAATGACAGTGTGAGGCATAGGCTCATACACAACATGACACTTCCAAAAGTATGGTTGGCCTAATAATACATCACAAAATTCAAGAGGAGAAACATGATAGAATACCTCATCTATGAAGGGCTTGATGCTATAATGAAGGTGACACTATTGGTTGATGTGGAAATCTCACCCTTAGTGAAGCCACTTGATGGTGTACAAATGTGGGTGTGGTGTGGTTGGTAGGCCCAACCTCTTCATGACCTCTACTGAAATGAGGTACTTCTGGCTTTCTTTGTCAATAATGAACTGCAACAGAGAACCCTTCACCCACACCTATGAGTGGAAGAGACGCTCCCCCTCCTTTGTATCTTTGGGCTCAATATTCTAGATCTCGGTGGTGGAAAAAGTGGCACTAGGCTCCACATCAATAATATGCTTCCCTTTGTCATTCCCCATGTCAGTTTCTAACTCAGGGTTGGAACACGCATCTGATTTAGAAGCCTTCATCTTAACCACCAGTGACTGCTTGACTCGACACTCATTTATGTTGTGAGTGGAGCTCTTATGGAACTCACACCATTTCCCTATGTCCTTTGTCTTCGTCATCTTTTTCATTACTTGTGACTTCGGTGGGTTGTCCTGCCTTGGATTTGTCCTTTGTTCTATAGTTTGGGGGCACCTTTACCTTGCTTCAGATTTGTAGATCCAAATTCTCGCTTCTTTTGTTTAAATTTCTGCTTGATCTTGATAGCGTATTGATAGGCAACACCAAGCAACGAGATGTTTGGGAAATCCATCTCGTCTGGGATGTACTTGTGTGGATATTCCTGGTACTTGAGTACCAAATGCTGATCAAAACCCTTGATACCCAACTTCATGTGAAGGGTATGAAAAATATTTGTGAACTCTAGCACACCTTGGTCCTTTCCCTACCACTGCATGGTCCACTTTATGCATTTATCTTCATAGCTCCCAATAGGGTAATATTGTTCCTTGATGGCATCTCGAAAATAATTCCAAGTGGGTGCGAGTGAAAAAAAATGAGGATACCCTCTTGTTATTTTGTTCATAGTAGGTTTCCCACCATTCCTTGAAATGGGGGGCGACATTGAGGAGTGAAAAAGTAATCTTTTCATGATTGGAAAAGTCATGAACCAAAACCTTTCCTTCAAATAGATTTAACCATCTATCTATAGTGTATGCATCTATTTGGCCTTCAAATATGGGATTGTCAAAGCTAACTTGTACCTTAAAAGGAGTGGTGCCTCCAAAGTGGTTGTTGAATGAAGATGCATCGCCTGTGGGTAGCTGTCGAAGGATCTGGGAAGAGTTATCGATTATCGTGTTCCTCTGTCACTCAAGGGATTGCTCAAGTGATATTTTGAAAGGATCTCCTACTCCCTTGTCTTTCTTTTCTTCTACCATGGGAGGCCATCACGGTTTATCAGGTTGGTCTTGTAAAGGTTCAACTAGTTTGATCCCTAACTCCTTATACTCTAACCTTGTTGGAGATATGCAAAGAAAAATAAACAAAGAGAAAACTTCTCTAATACCACTGATCCAGACTTATGTGAGAATTCAATGAAATACAGAAATAAACATAAACATAGAGATGTAGTAGAGATCAAAATGCATTTCATTAATATCAAAGAGCTAAAATATGCTTACATAGAGAATGACAATAAAGTATCTTGGGCGATGGTAGCTTATCTTTGAGAATTGATGTGGCAGCTACACGCCTCTGAAATGTGTTACAATGAAGCTCAGGAGCCTTTTTATTATTTAACAACAAAGGAAAACCCTAAACAACCAAAACCCAAACCCTAGGAGATGAAATGTCAAGAGTTTGTGGGCCCCATTGGGGTTAGTTGGGCAACCAACTTCCCAGGGTCGTAACTTGGTCATATGATCTCCATTAGCATGTATGATTCATCATTGGAAAGATCTCTTTGATTTATATAGGATTGCTTGTAGACCCATAGCTTGTGTATCCATACTATAGGCCTGGTACAAACCTCAAAAAAACATTGTTTAGGGGGTCAAAAAAGCTCCAGAAGTTCAAGACCTAAAAAACTACTAAAAATAGTAAATGTTGCTATAATCAAGGAAACATATGAAACTGACTGTAGGTTTAGGTGGAATAGGTTGGTGGACAGAAATATCCACATAGATTAGAATATACAAGGAATTTTTCCTTCATGGGAAAATCCAAATTTAATATGATGCTCCTACATTAGACTCCCTCATAACAAAAAAATTCCATGGACTCTTGTCCATGATTTCTTCCATAGTTTGACCATGCCTTTGGTTCATAGTAGAATTCATCTAGGTTGCATTGTCTCTTGGGAGTCATTTCCATTCAACCAAATGTTCATAATGATCCTTCTACGTGGTCTTTTTGACAAGCTTCTAGTCAAGGATCATCTCCATCTACAACTTCTAGGCTATAGGTAACTGGTTCTTCCACTGAATGTTATCTTGATTTTCTCCATCCTCCACTTTAGCTTCTCTATGGTGATACAAGTGTGCAACAAAAAGTATAGAATAAATTCCAATATTAGATGGCAATTCAATTTCATAAGCATTAGCTAAAAGTTTCTTTAAGATTTTACAAGGTCCCATCTCCTTCAACTTCAATTTGTTATATTCATTTTTTGGGAATTTCATCTTTCCTCAAATGAACTAGCACCATATCCCCATATTCAAATTTTACTTCTTGTTTCTAAGGCCTACTCTTTTCTTGTACTTCTAGTTGTTATCTTGAAGTTATCCTTTAACTTGTTCATGTAAGTCTTACATTGTTGTAGCAAACTCCTCCACAACAAAACTTCTCAATTCCTCTTTTCCTAGGTTTCCAACTTTAGTAATGCCTTTGGGGTGCATTCCATATACAATTTGGAATAGGCTATTGCTCATGGTTCTATTGAGTGAATCATTGTAAGGTAAACTCAACCTATGGGAGAACTTGGTCCCCCTAATTTTTGTGTTCATTTACTAAATTCCGCAATAGATTTCCTAAAATTTTGTTAACTACTTTGGTATTTCCATATGTTTGAGGATGTTAGGTTGAGTTATCTAAAAGGTTTGTGTTAAAATTGGAAACTAAGTCTAAATTTCACCCCAGGACAACTCTTTTGATGTAGATGATGATTGCATTAAATTCATCTTTTCGAAAGGGCCACAATTGATATAAATATCATCCAATTTAGACAAGCAGAAATGTGTTGTTTTTGAATTTATGCCCATACATGTGCAAATTGCTTCGGTCAGCCGCATCATCATGTAGGCTCATGAAGCCCAATAGGTGTGACTCTTCACCCTCAATGATTTTTATAAATACACATGCCCTCTCACCTCATTTGGCATCATCATCTCTCACACATTCTTCTCTCTCCTAATCTGATTGGTTCATATAGCTATTGGACAAATGAATTCTTCTCACATGTGTGGTTGGAAAAGGGGATGAATTACAAGGCCGAATTGTAGGATTGTTGTATGGTTTTAGTAGCATTAACCAAGGGCTATTTGACCAAGTTTGACTGTGATTTTTGGGTTAAAGGTTTGGTTTTGGAGAGCTACATCTATTGGCACAAAAATTGAGCTATTCTGAGCACTTTGACCAGGGTTGACCGCAGGATTTGACCAAATTTGATTGTTTTTTTCATGAATTTTTTGGGATAACTTTTACCATCTAAGAAGGTCAAGTTTGACTGGTATGTCTGAGATGCATTGTGGATGATTTTTTTTTGTTTTGACCTACAATGGCTTTCTGGTTAGAGCTATTAACTACTGTAGAAAAATTACAAATTTGATAGGGTCATTTTGAATATCATTTGGCAAGTCAATTTTGAATTTATTGTACTTTCTCTCTCTACTAAACATTTGATATAATAATAAGAAGAATTGATCAAAGGGTTTCCCCATCTTGGGGTTTTTTTCCTGGCATCCGCAAAATTTGGTATCATCTTATCTTGGCTTGTTTTTTGCATTTTGTTTCATGTTCTATCTACTTTTACTGTCAATGTGATTAATGGTTAATGTGATTGCTATTTGAAAACTAAATTGGAAATTTTCATTGGGATTCTAAAGGAACATTGAAGTAATTTGTTGGAAATAATACTGAGAGGGGGGGCTGAATCAGTATTATCAGATCAGATAAAACTTTTCAATTTCATACTCAGATTCATATACGCTGCTTCTATGAAGTCAACCAGCGTATACACGCGACTGTGTCTAAAGCAAATAGCGTATACCCAGAGATCTTATAATTCAGTTAGCTTAAACTTCAGTAAATGCATCAGGACATTATTAAGCATATTAACAGTAAATAGGTGCAGTATAACAGAACAGGGCATCACACAAGATCCACACATATGAACACCATGATATAAGGTGGAAACCCAACGTGGGTGAAAACCACCTGCTGCAATTCGTTTCTTTCTTCTTAATGAGAAACTTCTTTTACAATATACTGGTGCAGTCCTTTACCAGTATGCAGGCTACAACCTGCAGAGGGCTACAACCCTCTCTCGTTTTCCAACTACTTCTGGAAGGGAGCTACAACCCCCTCAGCTCTTGTACTAGCTGATCCATTTACTAGTCCGTAGGTGCTGACCCTACAATCTTCAGGGACCACGTTTCATCAATTTTCAGACTGGATCCAAGAGTACAAAACAAACATTACTGCAATACAATCATCAACTTAAACTTGCATCATAATTCATTAAACAACCCAATACTGAATCACTGAAACCCTGTCATTAAGAACACAGAACCCAAACCAGAGACCAGAACTCTGGAACAACCACCAGAATCAGCAGCAACCTGAGATATCAAACTTTATCATGCATACGCTACTGCACTTTACCGAAACCGCATGTATACGCACTTTCTCCAAAGGAAACTCGCGTACAGATCTAGAAATGATTACTTATGCCTCCGCTGTCAGATCCGACCCTTGCCAAACTTCCCGAACAAATAACCAGCAATACCAGATCCTCTCACTTCGTCAGACACCCAATGCTCACCCATTTCACTTCTCTTGGCCTAATGATCTTCTCCTTATATAGCCTTAGGCCTTGCTCAATACCATGGTTCAAAACCATAACAAACCAATACCATCAACTTCGAAACTAGGGATCAACACGTCCGTCGAGACATCATGGTCCAAAACCATAGGCACAACTTCCAAGGACTAACTGCCACGGACCAAAGGTACTTTTCACATGTATGCGCTTTTACTGAATCCAACCTGCGTGTATACGCGTATTCTCCTTGATGAACCTGCGTATATCTCTTTCTTGTCCTACTGTCCTCTGATTAAGTTGCCATCACCTGTACCAATCTCTGAGTGAGTTGCCATCAAGGACAACACTTGAAACATAATGCCAACAGATCATATATTGCAGACTTCCTCAATATAATCATGGAGATGTCAAAATGCGTCTATTTGTTCGTTCTTTAAAGGGTGATGCTTTGAACTGGTTTAATAATTGTCCTGAAGATTCTTTCACTTCTTTACAAGACATTATCGATGCTTTTAAAGATAGATATGGTCATCCAGATAGCTCGCCTTGTGCCCCTAAAATTGTGCAACAGAATGAAAGTAATCTTGTAAAAGGTCCAGCTGTCGATGAAAGATTTCAAGACAATTCTTCATATCAGAATATGCCATCCACCTGTACCATTGCAGATCAAATCCATGATAGTGGAAAAGCGGGGACAAATTGTAAAAACAATGTTGACAATGAAAAGGAGATTAGAAGCAAATTATACAAGAACTAATGCGTCTAGTAAAAAATATGGAGATCAATCAAACTAATTACGCCAATGATGTGAGAACTTTATGCACCCACTTGGAAAAACGTAATAAGGAGATGGAGATCATGAAAATTAAACACTCTGATTACATAACCGACATGCAAAATCAACATGCTAAGGAAATTGAGGCCATAAAAACTAATCATGACGCAAATTAGTTTTATGCAAAGCAAGTTATCAGGCTTAGAGGAAAGTATGACGACCATGAAAGCTAATTATGATAAGGAAATTAATTCTATGCAAAATAAATTATTGACCATGGAAGAAGACCATGCCCGGGAAATCAGTGCTATGAAAGTTGAACACTCTAGTCAGATGGATGCCATTACAATACAGGCTCAGAAATTCCAACAACTGTCAAAGGATGAAAGAAACTAGGGAACGTCAATAGATCAGGAGCCTCCTCATCTATTACAACAAGGTCCATCATATTATGAGGTCCTTTGTTCCATTGAAAAGTGGATAATTGAAGGTGATCTGGATAAAAGTGAAATTAATAATCAGATTGATGCTCACACGGTTAATCCACCAGTCATTGAAGATCAAGTTATAACTCTTGCCACCTGTGAGATTGATCCATCATCCTTGATAAGGCAGATGCAGAATGAAGAAAGACATGTCACGCATATCTTACATACTTCATCTAAGAGCTTTGAAGCAGAAAGTTCCACGTCATTAGTGATACAGCCTGCCACAAAGAAAAAATGCAAAAGAAAAAGAATGAGAAGAAGATTTGATGCATCAGACGGCCGCGAGCAGCTTGACTTTCAAATAGAAAAAAGTCCTACTGTATGCAGAATTGGACATGGCACATCCGCTAAGCAACCGACAGATTTGTTTGAAAGCAGGCAACTGCTCAGTATACATCATATTGAACACATCTGATGCCATGGGGCATCCTCTGTATTTCTAACCCTACTCCTTGTTTTTCAGCATTTTCATTTCTATTTTAGGAATAGATTTATTTTTTCATGTTGTTAGACTAGTTAATAAATGAAGAGCTTATATCTTTCATGTGCTTAATGTTATATGATGATTCTTGAATGGACGCTACTTATTTCTGTTGTGTGTTGCGTGGATGTAGATTCTGGATTCTCACATTCCTACAGTGCAGCAACATGTCCCCAAGTAGAGCCAGATGCTGACCACTACGTGTCAACTTCCCATAGCAATACACCTTGTTTTTTCGCAGAAGGGATAGCGCTTAATCGACATGTCGATGCCATTCGACAGTCATTGTCAACCTGATCATGTTATGTTGTAAACCCATTCTGCATGTGTGAATTGTAAATAATCTTAGCAGAGTTGAGTCATGTATGTAAATTGCCTAGGTGGACCTAATTTTCTAGTAATAATCTACGTTCTGGAAGGTTTTTTTTGTCTCATCGATCCATGATCGGCAGAGTTTTCCTTCAGCCTAACCCCAAAGCCGGAATGAATTTTGTTATTAGAATCTTAGGGGAATCCTAGTGTATTGATCTGCTAGATTATATTTGGTCACAGAACTAGGTGGTCCATGAGGATCTATGTCAAATGGGTTTTCCCCCTTGAGATGTAAAATTGTAAAAGTCATGATGTAAAGTGTCCTGAGGGTTAGAAAATGTTTTAATCCCCTCATAAGTCCTAAGTCCTAGGTCCTAGGTAATTTTTCCAAAGGCGCAGTTCGAGGATCCAAAAAATAAAAATTAAAGAAATTAAAAAATAAATAAAAATAATAATAAATTTAAAAAATAAATTAAAAAGTAAAAAATAAAATAAAATAAATAATAAAATAATAATAAATCAAATTTTTGAGTAAATAAATGCAGAATTTTAATTGTTTAATATATTAAAATGCATTTAAAAATTCAACGGATGAGATTAAAAGAAATCTTGATTTTCATCGACAGTCGAGATTAGTTTGACATGGATCACTCGAACTAGCCGTTGGAAATTTTTCCTTTAAATAGGGTGCTAGGGGTCATTTGAGATCAGATTTGATCTGAGAGTTTGGTGCTAAAGAAAGTTCTCTTGTAGTCATTCTTTGTGCAATAAATAAAGACTTTGGGGTTAAAAATCTTATTGGTGTTACTCTTCTGGAAGTGATGTAAGATGATTTATTTTTCTGCATAATTTTATTTTCAGCCATTGATGATAGCTTGATGAAGATTGATTTAGGCACAGATATCTTGTTTGATCTTTGAGGTTTGAATGATAGTTTAGATTTTGAAATATAATGGCAGGTATCTCCATTTGATCTGGATTTCACTATTGTTTTCTCCCTCTATGTTAATGGTTGATTTTAAGCTGTGCAAGAAATCTTAGTTTTGAGTTTACCGGGCGTTAGGAAAAGTTCTCGGCTGAACCA
>APFE031190269.1:76516-105552 GCA_000404065.3 Pinus taeda | reverse complement strand
AAGTAGAATGGTTCGAGAAAGATCATCGCATCCCAGGTATTTCAGAGGATATTGCTTTGCCTGCAATGCATATGGACACAAAGCAATTGATTGTGATAGAAGGAACATGAGAAATGTAAGGTTTTATACATGCAACAACTATGGGCATAAAGCAAGGGAGTGCAGGAGCAGATTTCAAAATTCAAAACAAGAGGACCATACATCATCACAGTTCCAGGAATTGAAGAAGACAGAGACAGAAAAGTATGGCATAACTCAGTCAGCTGACATAACAGACACAGGGGAATCTGAAAGTGATGAATTTCAGTATTCCTTGCATACGCTGATATAATGAAGACAAGTAGCGTATATACGCGAGTTACAGGCTGCAAAATCGCGTATATCGAGAAAGGGCAGCAGAACAGACCTAGGTTCAGTTATGGTTGGCTCAGGCTCAGGGGGAGCATATACTTCAAATAATTCATTTTTGGCATTATGATTAAATGATACATCAAAGGAATAGTATGGCAGGCCGATGCTTATGGTACAGATCTAAATGGTTGGTCTTAGAACCAGCATGTACTCAGGGGGAGTATGGACAGCAGTATGGACAATATTATCTTAGTACGCCCTTTGCCCTTGATGTCAAAGGGGGAGAGTGACTTGGTGTGGTGGTTGCCATCAAGTCCAAAGGGGGAGATTGTTGGCATTATGTTTCAAGTGTTGTCCTTGATGGCAACTCACTCAGAGGTTGGTACAGCTGCTCAGAGGTTGGTACAGGTGATGGCAACTTAATCAGAGGACAGATCTCAGTACAGCAAGACAAGAAAGAGATATACGCAGGTTTATCAAAGAGAATCCGCGTATACACGCAGGTTTGCTTCAGTAAAAGCGCGTATATGTGGAAAACTTATCTTTGGTCTGTGGCGGTTATTCCTTGGAAGTTGTGCTGTACTGAGATCTGTCCTCTGATTAAGTTGCCATCACCTGTACCAACCTCTGAGCAGCTGTACCAACCTCTGAGTGAGTTGCCATCAAGGACAACACTTGAAACATAATGCCAACAATCTCCCCCTTTGGACTTGACCGCAGGATTTGACCAAATTTGACTGTTTTTTTCATGAATTTTTTGGGATAACTTTTACCATCTAAGAAGGTCAAGTTTGACTGGTATGTCCGAGATGCATTGTGGATGATTTTTTTTTGTTTTGACCTACAATGGCTTTCTGGTTAGGGCTATTAACTACTGTAGAAAAATTACAAATTTGATAGGGTCATTTTGAATATCATTTGGCAAGTCAATTTTGAATTTATTGTACTTTCTCTCTCTACTAAACATTTGATATAATAATAAGAAGAATTGATCAAAGGGTTTCCCCATCTTGGGGTTTTCTTCCTGGCATCCGCAAAATTTGGTATCATCTTATCTTGGCTTGTTTTTTGCATTTTGTTTCATGTTCTATCTACTTTTACTGTCAATGTGATTAATGGTTAATGTGATTGCTATTTGAAAACTAAATTGGAAATTTTCATTGGGATTCTAAAGGAACATTGAAGTAATTGTGCTAAGAATATAACATATTGTTGTTAACTAAAATTAATATGGTATCAGAGCTGAGGTGAAGACAAAGCCCAAGCAAGAGAGAGAAAAGAAATCACTAAGAGAGATTTGTTGGACAAGACTATTAGACTAACAACTACTACATCTTACTTCATAGCTAAGGATAAGATCAAGGAAAAATCTGACTATCATGCATTGAGGATGACTTTGGACTTGACTTCGGAAGAGCATGATGCCATGGACTATGTGAAGGGAAGAGTGCAGGAGCCTCCTTCAAATGCACCTATTGTTGCGAAGACTAAATACAAGAAAGGTGAGATCAAATCTAAGAGAATTATCATAGAATCCATTCAAAGGAATTTGTTTGCCTATATTTTAGATTTGAGGACATTTAAGGAGATGTATGATAAGTTGGTTGGGATGTTCAAAGTAAATAATGCAAATCAAATCCTCTTTCTCAAGAACAAGTTGAAGGACATCAACATGGATAAATGAGAGTATATCCAATCCTACTTCATGAGGATCACACAAATCAAGAATTACCTTCTATCTATTGGAGAAGTTATTGTTGATAGGGATGTCACTCTCATTGCACTTGGAGGTCTTTCAAGATCATGGGATTTGTTTAACACAACCATTCTAAAAAATGACAGGATTCCTAGTTTCGATGAATTTTTAGCTAGATGCATTCTAGAAGAGACAAGGATGATGGAGAGAGACAATCCCTAAAATGGAAATGAACCCACTACCTTCTCCACTCATTCTTAGAGGAAGAATAATGATGGTACAAGAAGATAGGGTAAAGGATTCAAGTATGGATTCAAAGAAGAAAGAAAATGAAGGTGCTACAATTGCAACAGGTTTGGCCATTATGCTAGAGAGTGTCCTAACAAGAAGGATACTCGAAGGGATGACGAAAACAAAAAAAAAAAGACTACAAAGGAAATGGAAATCAAAGGAACAACAAGTTTAATAATAAAGGAAAGAGGAATGCTCACGCTGCTCAATATGGAAATGCTCGACCTCCCAAAAGGATGAAAAATTCCAAGTATGAAGAAATTAGTGTTGTAGAAAAACAAAAGGAATTTTATCTTATTAATTCTCTATCTACTACCTCTCCTTTTGATACTTTTGATCATTGGTAGATTGATATTGGAGCCTCAAGGCACTTCACCGGGTACAAGGAGGTCCTCACTAATTTGGTTGAAAAGAAGACTAATTTGGAGATCATTCTTGGAGATAATTCCATCTACCCCATGACAGGGATAGGTAGTAGCGAGCACCAGTATTGTGGCAAGAATGTTGCAACTCCTGGGCTACCAAATTTATTTTTATCAGCCCGGTAGTTTTTAACAAACTTGGAAGCGTCAGCGCTATATGCACAAGTACTAGTTCTCACTACAGGTTGTCACTTGGTCAGCCAGCGCGAGATCACTAGGTGCTCAAGCTAAATTTTATAGATTTCAGAAGAAGCTCTATGTGTGATGAAAGGAAAGAAATATTACTCTACAGATGATATTCTAACTGCAGAAAGGAGAAAGACTAGAATGTAAAGAAAAACCTAGTAAACCCTAATTAACAAGCTAATTCTACTTTTGCCAAAAACACTATGAAAACCATGAAAGAAATGCCATTACCTACTTAAGGAAGTAAAAAAAATCTAAGCATGCTATTTCTAGAAGTAAATAAACAAAAAACATATTTTTGGATTTTTATGTGTTCTTATGTGAATTTAACATGCATCTAATTTATTGTGTGTGAGCGTGGCAGAGAACAGGTGGTGTTATAGGGTGGTTTTGGAGCTTAGGAGGATGTAGGATGGGGTGGATGGGTCCTAGGATGTCTTAGGTGGCCTTCTAGAGGCTTTTCCCACACTTGGCCTTCAAAAGAAAGCCTACAGGAAAAACTATAGGAGGACACATGAAAACTACAGGAGGAAAACAGGGAAACTACAAGAAGCCTACTGGAGGAGGCCGTGAGCAATGTTCACTATTTTGAGGGTGTGAGAGTGGGTGGAGAAGGTTGATGAAGGTTGGAATGAGGTTTTAGGGTGCCTAAGGTCTACCATGAATCAAAAAGAGAGAGAAATATGATTGGGTTTGCTCAAGGAGAGAGGAAGAAGTTTTATGAAAAATGAAGGAAACTAGGGCAGAATTGAGGTGAGGCTTGAGAGATCTATAGGGCATGGATCCGATGGAGGGTGTCATTGCCGGTAAGTTGGCCTAATTCTAGAAGTGATCTGCTACATAGAAACTGACAGTCAACCAAGAAAATCAGGCAACCAATGAAATGAGTGCATCTTAGGAAAACAGAGTTTCGCATTAAAATGGCCTAAACTATGATGTATAGAAGGAAATGTTGTAAGAAAGGAAAACATTCAAAAGGACTATTGCAAATTAGGATGTGAAATTGATAAAGAAGATCTAAAGCAAAGAAAAACTGGACTATCAACCTACCAGAGAGCTGCAAACACTAGAAGTCCTAGGAATGAGGAAAATCTGTGTTTTTGGTGTAGCAAGAGAATCTTTGCCTCAAATCATGGTCCCAGAGGGAGGAAGAGAGGACAAGGCACTGTTGCTAGCCTTTTGAATCTTCTTTGATCACTACTTAACCTACTACAAAAAGAAAAAATGGAATCAAGCTACTAAATCATCAAAAGAAACCTATTCTTAACCATAAGAGAAATACATCTAACAACAAACTAATTTACAAACTGAAGTAAAGAATACAAATACAAGTAAAGAGAAGCTTGGATGCTTGGATGCTTGGATTGGGCCCTAAGCTAAAATATTAAGCCCTCTAAGGTAACTCAGTACTAGCTCAAAAATGATTCCATCTTCATCATTAAAAATTAGCAAGATTACATAAAACTGTCATAAAATAGTAAGCTCGAACTTTGAGCAAAGTTTACAAAAGAAAAAAAAAGTCAACCCTAGTGAGGCCCTAGGCCTCTCTACGTATACCTCTGAAGCTACCAATAGATTCCTTAAAATCAGGGAGGCTTGGCTCCAAAAACTCGAGATAACTATCAGTCATCTTCCACTTGCTCGGCTACCTTCTAGTGCATGATTCAGCTACTTGTACTCAAAGATGAATGAATGGGAATTCCAAGTGAGGAGAAGTAAATGAGGGGGATTCCCTCCTATAATTCCTCTCCTTTATCTACTTTGAGTTATTTCTATAGTTTGAACATTATATACTTGACTTTGACCTCGAAATCCATCAATAATCTGCATTAAATACACGTTAGACCGCATGGAAAAATAACTAACTCAACTCAACCTATAAGCATAAATATAATCAGAAAATCATATAATAAGCTAAGAGAATGGTTGATTTGACTAGGTTAGGAGGTGAAATGGGCCCATATAATTTCCCATTTATGAGGCTCATCATCACCCCCCTACTGAAGGTCTTGTTCATCCTCTAAGCAACCTAGTCAATCTCTTGGTCCTTCATGGCCCTGGTGGCCTCCCTAGCATTCCAGGCTTATGATGTGGTCTGCTCATGTTCTCCATAAAATCCTGCCTTTCTATCTATGTGCTTCCTCTACTCCTTCTCTTTTTCTTCTCTTCTGCCTTCCAGCATGCCTAATATGAGTGGACGACTCAGTTTGAGGCCAATCCAGTTGACATTCAGCCTTTACATGGAGCGCTTGTACATTGGCACTCTTTTCAATGCCTCCTTCAACCTCATGGGGGAATGATATTCTCTGATCTGCAAGTTGTGGGGTAGGGTGTTTCATATTCTCATGCATGCATGCACATAGTCATCCCCAAGCATCCTAAGCATATCTTCAAAGTGTGCAATGGATTGTTCCCGATTGGCTAGATATTTAGGGGCAATCTGAGTGTCATTGGCAAGCAAGTTGTGTGTGCTGGTGAGTGCCATAGGATTTGATGGTTCAGCTCTTATCATCAATGGTTCATTCTGCTCTTTTATTAACAATCTTTTCATTTTTGCTGCCCTCAATTCTTCATGGTCCATCCATGACACCATGGCCATTAATTGTAGATCCCCTAGCTTGGCATTGAGGTCCCATGCATTCAGGTTTGTGAGGGCCATGTTCTGTATATAGAACTCTGCCATCTTTTCTTTGTCCTTGAAGGTGCTTTGGTGACACAAATCCATGAGCTGATTGTAGTCTTGGAAAGGCATTATGCCTCTTTGTGCCATAGATTTTATTTGGAATTGAAACCATTGATCCTTCAAATAGCAGCCATAAGATTTGGCTGGCATTCTACATTGTAATTCTTCTATGGATAAGCTGGCCATGTATGCCAAATGAGTCTCTTTCTGCTGCAACTACCTCCTTAGTAATTCATTCTCATTCTCAAGGCTTCTTATAATGGCTTCTCTGTCTCTAAGAGCACTCAATTCCCTACCCATTTCCCGAAGTTTGACTTCCATGTGGCCAATATCCTCAGCTCCTTTGGACTTGGCTATCTGCATCCACCTATGCATTCTCACTCTCTCTTTTTCCAATTCAAAAAATAATGGAATTGCAAATTTTTGTGGGATTATCTTGCCTCCCTCAAGTAGTCCACAATAGGAGTCAAGATTAGGTTAGGGGTCAGGTTCTTGTAGCTCTTGTGCTTCCTCTTTCACCTCTGGCTATCCTCCCATCTTTTCCTCAAGATTTTGTGTCTCCTGTAGTTTGGAAAATGTCTCTTATAGGACTATTTTAGCCTCCTATAGGTCTAGTTTGGGGTCGTATAGAATTTCCTTTCCCTCCCATGTAGAAGATCTTATAGTCCTCTTCAATTCTTAATGGGAGTCTTTGATGAGGGATGAGGCTTTCTTGTTTTAATTCTAGTACTCTTCCTTGCCCTGAAATACACGGAGGTTTTTATTTTCCTCTTTTGCTTCTACTTGACTAGTGTACTTAGGGTAGTGAGGGTAGCTGCTACTTCTCTTTCCAAAGTTTTAGGGGACTCTTCTCTTTGCTTTGCCCTCTCTGCCTCCTTTTCTCCCTTTTCTATCTATTTTTCCTCCTCTGCTCTATCTCTTTTTCTACCTCCTGTTCTATCTCTTCAACTCTCCCCTCCTCTATTTCTTTTCTTTCCTCCTTCCTCACTTGCTCTGCTATGTCACCACTAGCTTCATATTCTCCTCCTTGTTGTTCTCCCTCCTCACTGATAGTAGGACTAACATCATAGGTTAATGCCTTGATGTCATCCTTAGCTGTCATATTTCTGAAAACTTCCCATGCTATAGGGACTGTAAGGGTATGGAGGTCTTCTTCTACTAGGGTCTTGATTAGGCCATGGTGAGCTAGTTGCTATCAATTTCCTTCTTGTACCTTGGTGCTAGAGTCAATGAGGAACTGAAGGAGAATGTAAGGGATACTAAGCTTTTGATGTGTTGGGGTATCCATGCCATATATCAATTCTTGGAGGATTCTGAAATGATATCCATAAACAATGTTGTGCCTCCCCTCACAATAAATGTATTTGATCACTTGGTAGCTAACCTCATCCCAGGGATATCGTATACTAGCCCTCCTAATTTCATTTTTGTCTTCAACAGGGGTTTAATTATCTTGGAAAAACTTCCTCTTGGCAGCCTGGCCAATTATTTTCTCATCTTTACTCCAAGGCAGCCCAAGAGGAAGGGTAGTGACCCTACCGATGAATTCAGGGGTTATTTCAATGGAGAGGCCTCTAATGGTTATAATAGCATGAGTTCTTATGTGAGGGACCTGAGAGAGAGCAAATTCATGGGCAATTTCATCATCAAACCCTCTAAACTTCTCAAAGAAATTCATCCAGTTTTCCCTTGTAAATATTTCCACCACTTGAGGATGTGCATGGAGTCTAGTGGATTTAGTGGGCTCTTTTCTCATAAACCCCCCTATCATACTGCATATAATTCTTTTGAAAAACTAGATATGGAGGTGGAGACAAAGAATTTTGAGTGAAATAGAAAAATAGGGGGACTATTTTTTTCCTTTTTAATTTTTTTTTTTTTTTTTTTTTTTTTTTTTTTTAATGTATTTTTACCCTCTTAAAGACTCATTTTATCTTCAATTTGAGACCAACTCTTTCACATTTTGATATTCAATAGAGATCATTCATGAACACTACATATGCAGACTAAAATTCGTGCTAAAAATCACATTTCCTCCCTTCAAAATGACTCACTACCCCTCTTGTAGAAGCCCGCTATCCCTCCTGTAGATTTCCTGTAGGTGCTCCTGTAGAAAACCTATAGGGCTCCTGTAGAAGATGCCAAGAGCAAAAATATGGAGGAAATCAATGGAGGATGGTGGATACAAGGATGTGGGGGAATAATACGACTACTGTGTGGCTACGTTACAAGGAGAAACTGAAGAAAAGGTGATGAGAATGCATGGGGAGGAATGCTCATTAACTTTTATGGTTGTTTTTGGTTATGAGTGCTGAGCTGGCAAGGTCTACGTTGCCTCGATTAGGACCGTTGGTCCCCAACTTCTTGGTCATCATGACCTCACTTCTAATCATCCCCTCATTACTGCATCAGAGTTAACTCTTCCTCCCACTACCTGTCCTTCGCATCTTTTACTTGAGTTGACTGTGTGTACGTGTGGGTGATATATCAATTAAGTGGAGTCAACTAAATGAAGGTGGCCAAATTAACTGGCCACCTTTCCCTCTTTAGATTTCAACCATCTTGTTTCCTTTGTATGATTCTTAATTACACAAATGCAGATAGAGGAGTGACTTAGCTACTTACATATAATCCAAGTGTATTTCCTACCATCGACTGTGAAGTGTTGTGGCTTTCTCCGCTGCATGCCTTCGTTTTCCCTCATGCATACTACCTCTGCTTGTTGATGTGTTGTTGTGTGTTTTTTCAGGTTCTTCCTTTGCTTGAGCTAAGTTTCATGTGCCTTTTCAACCTTCATATGTGTTTTCCCTTGCTTCTGGTGCTGGACTTCTATGGGATCAACAACTATAGGAATTCCTATAGGAGCTCCTGTAGCTGCTTCTCCCCTTGAAACTTCAGTTACTTACCTGTGCTTAGAGCTCAAGAATGATGCCAAAGGTGGAGATGAATGATGGAGGGATAGTAGGTAAGCTTTAGGTAAAGTTAATGGTGCCTTTTCCTCCTTTTATTATGTTTTTTTTTTTCAAAACTGAAAAACTGTTTTCATGTTTTTTCTTGGAAAGGAAAATAATAATAATAATAATAATAATAATAATAATGCTTGGAGTGTGATGCAGACTTGGAAATGATGGCAAGGAGGTTTGAAGATCGTAAGAGGGATTATAGGTTCATCATGAAGCTTTTCTTGTCCCTCAAACTGCCTCCTGTAGACAATTTTGGCTCTCTGTAATTCCTACAGGATCCTCCTATAGAAAAAATAGAGCCTCTTGTAGAAAACATAGTTTTGGAAGAAGAGGTACAATGGGGTGAAAGAGATGCCAAAAATGATGGAGGAAGGTGTGAAGAATATGAGATGGATGCTGGTATGAATTTTAGGGTCCCCTTGGCACCTTCTTCTGCTCGTCGTAGTCCTCCTGCAAACCTACAATGCAATAAAAATTCATTTTTTCTTTCTCTCTTTTTTTTTTTTTTTTTAAAACAACTAGCATGCCTCAGAGAGGTTTTCACCTTAGTTGCCTGCCTTGGGTGCCTCGAAGGGATTTTTTGACCCATGGATCTTATTCTTTTCCCATTTTTTTTTTTACATCACTGGGCCACCTCAGAAGAGGTTTCAACCCAATGATGGGACTCAAGTGCCTTATGGAGGCTTTCACTTGAGTCCTTATTTTTTCTCTTTTTTCTTCAGTGAGTGGGTGAAGTGGAAGCTAAGACATGCTCCACTAGCATCACTATTTTATTCAAATCTTCAATAAACTCTTTCTTGGAGAGGGGTTTCTTATAGAATTTCAACCGATGTCCATTGAAAAGCATGGGGATGGATTCATCATCAATTGTTCTGATCAGAACTAAACTATTGTCATTGCATTTCTCCATAGTGTAGGGACCCAACCATCTTGTCCTTGGCTTGCCTTTGAAATCCTTATATCTTGAATCATAGAGTGGTGCCCAATCTCCCTCTTGGAATTGCTTCTCCCAGATATTTTTGTCATGCCATATCTTTCTCTGAAGCTAAACTACCTCTGTATGGAGAAGGGCTTGTAATCTGTATTCATCCAATCCATTGAGCTAAAGTAATGTGTCCTTCTGTGCATGGATGAGGTTTGGGTCCAACTGAGCTACCATGTTTAGGGTATTGAATTCAAACTCTATTGACAACAAAGCCTTCTTCCCATGGACCAGTCATAGGGTGTGAACCTAGTGGTGGTCTTCCATGTTGTGTTGTAGGCCCAAGTGGCCTCAACTAATCTGTCTGCCTATTCCTTTTTGTTGCTGCTCACTACCTTGGTTAGGATCCCTTCCAATGCTCTGTTAGTGACCTCCACTTGCCCATTGTCTTGTGGATGGTAAGGGTTGGAGGCCCTGTGCTTGACCTTATGATGTGTGAGCAGGTATTCAATCAAGTTGGAAGTGAACTGATTGCCTTGGTCTATGACCAACTCTCTCGGATACTCGAACTTGTAGAATATGTTTTCCCTCAACAACTCAACTACTTTTTCCTTTTTCATTTCTTTTATTGCTTTTGTCTCCGCCCACTGTGTTAGGTAGTCACTGCACACAATGATGTACTGCTTTTTATTTTAAGGGGGGTTGATAGGCCCCATAAAGTCCATGCCCCACTTCTCAAATGGCTCAGAGGTCACTTGAGGTTGCATGGAATTTCATCCTTTGGAGTGGGTTTCCCCATCCTCTGACACCAATCACACTAGCTTGTGTATCTCCTCACATCATGATGAAGAGTGGGCTAGTAGTAGCCTACTTGCAATATCTTGAAGGTGGTTCTTTTTACTGCAAAATGTCCTCCACAAGGCCCGCCATGATAGGTCAGGAGGATGTCAAAGACTTCCTCCTCCCTGACACATCTTTTCAAGATATGATCTGGGCCAAGTTTGAAGAGATTGCCTCCAATCCAGGTGAAAGGGGAGCTTTTCATTACTATCTTGCTCTTCTCTTTTGAGGATAGGTGTGGTGAGAATTGTGTTGAAACCAAGTAGTTTTCTATATTAGCAAACCATGGAGAGAGTACTGATATAGAAAATAGGTGTTCATCTGGAATTTGGTCATCCACCATTCCTTCTTCACCTACAGGCAAATTTACTCTAGATGAAAAGTCAACAACAACATTCTCTTTACCAGTCTTATCAATAATAGTCAGATCAAACTATTGCAGTGAAAGCAACCATATAATAATGTGAGCATTTACATCTAGTTTGTTCATTAAATATCTAATTACAGCATGATCAGTGTGCACAAAGGTTTGATAGCCTATGATAGAATGTTTGAATTCATTTAAGGAATACACGACAGTTAAGAGTTCCTTCTCGGTCACTATATAGTTTAACTCTGCCTTTGACAAGTTTTTGCTTATAAAGTATATGGCATAAGGTAAATTTTCATCAGTTTGTCCTAAGGCTACTCCTATTTCTTTGTTTGAGGCATCTGTGTGAATGTGAAAGGGTAGGGCCCAGTTTGGGCCTCTGAGAATTGGGGTAGTCACTAGCTTGCTCTTCAAGGTATTTAGGGCTTCTTGACAGTTTTTTGACCATATGAGCTCAACATCTTTGCCTAGGAGGCCAAACAAAGGAGAGGCTAAATTCCTAAAGTCTTTAATGAATCTCTTGTAATATCTAGCTAAGCCTAGCAAACTTCTGACATCTCTCACCTTTTCGGGAGGTGGGACCGTTTGGATGATGGCAATTTTGTTGGGGTCCACCTACAGTCCTTGTTGAGATATTGCATGACCTAGCATGGTCCCTTCAGTGATAAAAAATTCACATTTTTCCAGACTGAGGGATAGGTTCATCTCAATACACTTATCTAGAACTTTTCCTAGGTTAGATAAAGCTTCCTGAAAGTCAGAGCCATAAGGAGTAAAATCATCCATGTATATTTCTACTGCATCATGAACCAGTTCAGAAAATATACTCAATACTACTCTTTCAAAAGTGGCTGGAGCATTGCACAAACCAAAAGGAAGGACCCAGTATGCAAAGGTACCCCAAGGACAAGTGAAAGTGGTCTTATCTTGGTCTTCCGAGCTGATTTGAATCTGATTATACTCGCTAAACCCATCTAGGAAGGAGAAAAAAAAATTCCCTGCCAGACCATCTAACACTTGATCTATGAAAGGTAAAGGAAAATGGTCCTTTTTAGTGGCTTTTGTCAATTCCCAATAGTCGACACAGATTCTCCACTTACCATTTTTCTTTGGCACTAGCACCAAAGGAGAGACCCATTCACTGTCAAAGATGGGATAGATGAATCCTGCATCAAGCAATTTCTGCAGTTCTTCCTTAACAATATCTTCAAGTGTTGGGTTCATCCTCCTTTGAGGCTGCCTAACTGGCTTGCAATCTTCCTTGATGTATATATGACGAGTACATATTGAAGGGTGCACTCCCTTCATCTCGTTATAACTCCAAGTGAAGGCATCTAAATGTTTTCTCAATATGATGCATAACTCCTTCTCCTGGGAAGTAGATAGGGATGGATTGATTTTCAATGTTCTTTCTGGGCTGAACTCTATATTTTTAACATGGAGAGAAGTGGGGTTGGCCACATAGAGATCAGTTGAGGGGTTGTTTTGGGTTTCTCATACTATTTCTTCTAATGGTGATACACTAGGAGGTGGATTCTAAATCAAATTTTCAATCATATCATCCCCATCTTGTAGTTTTCCCCCCATGGTGATTTCTAGTGTACAAGTTGGTGCAGAATAAACTTCATTCTCATCCTCCTCCTCCAGCCGGAGAGGTAGATCATGATCTAGCAAGGTTTGGTCAAGAGGATATAGGATTAACTGCTTGGACATGTGCCCGTTCTTTATGGTCATGTTCCCATCTCGGCAGTTGATGTAGGCATCGGTTGTAGCCAACTAGGGTCTTCCTAGAATGAGAGGATACCCAGTGAGCTTTGCCTTTGGCTGGAGAACTAATAAATCAACAGGGTACTCCCAAGAATCAATTGAGACCATCACATCTTCCACAATACCCTCAGGGGTCACTGTGCAGTAGTTTGCTAGCTGCAGCACTATCGTGGTATTCCTCAAGGAGCCTTGGAGGTTAAGTTTGAGCATCGTGTCTTTTTTCATCACATTAATGGTAGCTCCCAGATCAATCAAGGTATGTGGGACCATTGTGCCATTGATGTGGACATCAACTACTGGGCTTCCAGGGTCCAGATATTTTGGACAGATTATCTGCCCCAACATTAGGTCAGATAGTTGTCCTATGACATTGATGGTTGGGGCATCTCTCTTGCACCTTCTTGGATGCCTAAAGCACTTCCCTTTGATCAACCTATTGTAGATAGGCACATCTTTTATGGCTTGGAGAAGTGGTATCTTCACACATAAATGTTTCAATTCTCCCAGGAGTTCAGTCTCTTATGGGGTAGGCTGGATTGTCATGGATAGTCTCTCAGGAAAGGTTGGATTTGTTTTAGGTTCACTTTCCTCTTTATATTCCTCAACCTCCCTAGGTGGAGGCTAGCTATCTGGGAGAACTTTCCCGGATTGCAAGTTAATTTCTTGGATCTCCACAGCAAAAGTTGGGCATGATGGTTCCCCACTATACACTTGTTGAGCCAGTCTGCTGTTCGGGTTTGAATTTGGATGGGTAGGCATTTGGGATTTCCTTGGTGGAGTAGAAGGTAATGGTTATGGTTGGGTAGATGGTGGAGGTAGAAGAGCGGGAAGAGAGTTGTATTGGGGCCTCCACCCCTGATGAGATGCATTCCACTGAGGTTGTGGATAAGCATAGGATTGAAATGAATGGGTGGTTGGTTGGGCATGATATTGAGATGTGAAGGACCAAAGAGGAGGTGCGGACCAGGAAGGATGAGTAGGGGGGCCCCAAGAAGGTATGGAGGTGACTTGGTTGGGGTTGTAGTATGCCTGAGATGTCCCTTGCATCCCTTATCGGTATGGTCTAGGTCCATGCAGGCTTCTTTGGTTTATGTAATAGATCTATTCAGTGACTCCTTCAGCCCCTTGGTATACAACTTTATGTCTAGGCAAGGAATGGCACTTATCTATAGAATGATCTTCTTCACAGATTAAACAAACCTCTATAGAGTTCAATGGGCATTCATTCCTAAGATGCCTCCTGGTGCAACTAGGGAAAAAAATGGCCAATGCCCTCTCTGCTTCCTCTTGTTTTCTTTTGATATGTAAGGCATCCATTTGCATGGCAAGAGTGTGTAGCATTTCACTCTTGAAGTCTTCCAACATGTTTACAATTTCACCTTAATGGATGAATTGGAAGAAGAGGTACTGGTTATGGGTTGACTCCCCTACCTTTCTTTCTGGCCGCTCTAGAATGGTTTCTAAAAACAGTCTCTATGTCCTCATAGGATAGTTGGTAGATGTCTCCCCTGGCCAGTAGATGGAGGGTGTATAAAAGATCTTCCCAAATTCCCCTGAACAGGACCAAATTTAGAGACTCAATGTCAAGTGTACACCTGGCACTTTTGTAACTGAGTTGGAACCTCTCTTCATCGTCTTCCAGGGTCTCATCACTTCCTATGGTCATTCAAAAGATTTATTCTTTAGTATCTTTTGACCTACAATAGTCTCGATACTTGTTGTTAAAGGCCTGCTGCCTCTGAGCTGAAGTCGTGATGCTATTGCCAGGTAATCCCATGAACCAATGCAGTGTTGCATCCTTGAGAGTAGAAGGGAACAATTTCAACTTTTGCTCATCTTCTGCATAGTCATAAGTTCGAGAGATGATAGCAAACTCGAACAAGAAGGTGTTAAGATCTTCTGTAGTCAAACGATGGAAGTGAGGTAGGGATGAAGGACTTATATTCTTCATTTTGGTGTCCCCATTGGTCTCCTGAATGGGGAGGGTACCCTCTATTCTCTCTCCATTTCCCTTAGCATTTCTATTTTTAGCCATTGGCTCTAGAGGAATGTTTTCTTCTTATTCTTCCCCTATAGGTTCTTAAAGTATGTCTGAATGTTCACCTAAGGGTTCTTCTTGATTGCGACCACCGAAGAAGAGAGAAGGTTGGCTGTGTGAGGTAGTGGAGGTGTTGGGAAAATTTTTTCCTAAGTTATCTATACTCCTACAAGGCATGAAAGGAAATATTTTTGGTTGGTTTTTTGTTTCTTTTTCTACACACTAAAAGTACCTGTAGAAATTGAAATTGTGATTGAACAAAACAAATTGCAACTAGCTAAAATGAACTTGTTGAATGGAAATTTGCAGAATTGAAAAGGAAAGGAAATGTAGAACTGAAAGAAAATAAATGACTAGTCTACTCTTGCTGAAATAAACTATTAGCAGAATGTTGCAATAGGAAATAGAAGAAAGAAGTAATCATAGAATAGTTTGACAATTCCCCGGAAACGGCACCAAAAAGTGGTGAGTGTCAATATTGCAGCAAGAATGTTGCAACTCCTGGGCTACCAACTTTAGTTTTTCAACCTGATAGTTCGCAACAAACATGTAAGTGTCGGTGCTATATGCACAAGTACTAGTTCTCACTGCAGGTTGTCACTTGGTCAGCCGGCGCAAGATCACTAGGAACTCAAGACAACTTCTATAGATTTTAGAAGAAGCTCTATGTGTGATGAAAGGAAGGAAATATTACTTTGCACATGTTATTCTAACTGTAGAAAGGAGAAATACTAGAATGTAAAGCAAAACCTAGTAAACCCTAATTAACAAGCTAATTCTACTTTTGCCAAAAACACTATGAAAACCATGAAAGAAATTCCATTACGTACTCAAGGAAGTAAACAACATCTAACCATGCTATTTCTAGAAGTAAATAAGAAAAAAAACATATTTTTGGATTTTTATGTGTTCTTATGTGAATTTAACATGCATCTAATGTATTGTGTGCAAGTGTAGTAACAAACAAGTGACGTTAGAGGGTGGTTTTGGAGCTTGGGAGGATGTAGGATGGTGTGGATGCATCCTAGGAGGTATTAGGTGGTCTTCTAAAGGCTTTTCCCACACTTGGCCTTCAAAAGAAATCCTACAGGAAAAACTATAGGAGGACACAAGAAAACTATAGGAGGAAAACAAGGAAACTACAGGAGGCCTATAGGAGGAGGCTAAGAGAAATTTTCGCTGGTTTGAGGGTGTGAGAGTGGGTGGACTTTGGAAAAGGTGGATGAAGGTTGGAATGAGGTGTTAGAGTGCCTAAGGTCTACCATGAATCACCAGGAGAGAGAAAGATGATTGGGTTTTCTCAAGGAGAGAGGAAGAAGTTCTATGAAAAATGAAGGAAACTAGGGAAAAATTGAGGTGAGGTTTGGGAGACCTATAGGGCATGGATTGGATGGAGGGTGTGATTGCTGGTAAGCTAGCCTACGGTTGGAAGAGATCTACTACATAGAAACTGATAGTCAACCAAGAAAATCAAGCAACTAATGAAATGAGTGCATGCTAGGAAAGATAGAGTTTTTCAGTAAAATGGCCTAAACTATGATGTATAGAAGGAAATGTTGGGAAATGTCGTAAGAAAGGAAAACATGCAAAAGGACTATTGAAAATTAGGAACTGAGAATGATAAATAATATCTAAAGCAAAGCAAAATTGGACTATCAACCTACTAGAGAATTGAAAACACTAGAAGTCCTAGGAATGAGGAAAATCTGTGTTTTTGAGGCAGCAAGAGAGTCTTTGCCTCAAATCATGGTCCGAGAGGGAGGAATAGAGGCCAAGGCACTATTTCTAGCCTTTTGAATCTTCTTTGATCACTACTTAACCTGCTATAGAAAGCAAAAATGGAAGCAAGATACTAAATCATCAAAAGCAACCTATTCTTAACCATAAGAGAAATACATCAAACACCAAACTAATCTACAAACTGAAGTAAAGAATACAAATACAAGTAAATAGAATCTTAGCTTCCTGGATTGGGCCCTAACCCAAGAGCTTCAGCCCTATAATGTAACTCAGTGCTACTAAAAAAGGATTCCATCTTCATTATCAAAAAATAACAAGATTACATAAAATTGTCAAAAAATAGTAAGCTCGAAATTTGGGCAGATTTTACACAAGCAAAAAAAAGTCGAACCGAGTGAGGCCCTAGGACTCTATACTTATTCCTCTAAAGCTACCAACAACTTCCTTAAAATCATGGAGTCTTGGCTCCCAAAACTCGAGATAACTATCAATCATCTTCCACTTGCTCGATTGCCTTCTAGTGCATGATTCAGTTGCTTGTACTCCAAGTTGAATGAAGGGGAATTCGAAGTGAGGAGCAATAAACGAGGGGGATTCCCTCCTATAAGTACTCTCCTCTGTCTACTTCGAGTTATTGTTGCATTTTGACCACTAGATCCTTGACTTTGACCTCGAAACCCATCAATATCTACACTAAATACATGTTAGACCACATGGCATAATAACTAACTCAACTCACCCTATAAACATAAATATAATTAGAAAATCATACAATAAGCTAAGAGAATGGTCGATTTGACTAGGTTAGGATGTAAAATGAGCCCGTATAATTACCCATTTATGAGCCTCATTAGGTACTATCACTCTTCACTTAAATCAAGGTGAAACCATTCATGTACAAGAAGTATTGTATGTACCCAATCTGAAGAAGAACTAGGTGTATATTTTTTTCAATGGAAGATAAATTCTTCAAGGTAGCATTCATTGATGGAAATGTATGTTTTTGGAAAATAAACCCTAAAGATGCATTCACACTTGAATTTAGGGTTGAAGGTTGCTATCAAGTTGGAGGAAGTCCTTTGGGAGCCTTGACTTGTGATACTTCTCTTTAATATGAGTTATGGAACCACACATTTTCTCACCTTGATTACAAAGCCTTACCTAGGTTAAGAAAGATGGTTACAAGTATGGCCATGTTTAACATGAATCATTAAGGAGTTTTTCAAGGTTGTGCAATTGGGAAACTTACAAGGGGACTATTCCCTTCAAGTGAAAGACAAACTATTGATATTTTTCAATTGGTTCATTCTGACCTATATGGAATATTTCCTGTAACATCATTGGGAGGATACTTATACTACAAAATTTTATTGGATGACTTCTCTCACAAAACATGGATCTATTTCTTGAAGAATAAGGATGAAGTGTTCAAATGGTTACATTCTTTCAAAGCCTTGGTGGAAAATCAAATAGGGAAGAAGATAAAAATATGAGGACAACCAATGGAACTAAATATGAATCAAATGAATTCAATGAATTTTGTAGAGAAGCTGACAATAAGAGGGAGACAATCATTCCATACACTCCTGAGAAAAATAGAGTTGCTGAAAGAAAGAATCGAGCAATCATGGAAGCTATGTCTGCCATGCTACATGATCAAGGTCTACCGAAGTTATTATTGGGAGAAGCTGTAAACAATGTTGTATATGTTCAAAATAGGAGCCTTCATCAAGCATTAGATTTCAAGACACCCAAAAAAAAATTCACTAGTAAGAAATTCTATGTTCCTCATTTTATAATATTTTGTTGTTTCGTGTATTTTCATGTGCATAAAGTGAAAAGAAACAAGTTATAAGCATCTGGGAAGAAAGGTATATTTGTGGGCTACAGTGAAAACTCAAAGGAATATGTCCCATGTATTTTCATGTGCCTAAAGATAAAAGAAATAAGTTAGAATCATCTGAGAAGAAAGGTATATTTGTGGGCTATAGTGAAAACTCAAAGGCATATAGAATCTATGTGCCTTGAAAAAGACATGTGGAAGTTAGCCATGATGTCACTTTTGATGAAGACACTGCCCTTGGGAAGGCCAGAGATATCCCCATTCCAAGGAAGGGTAATGATGTTGTTGTAGAAAATATAAATGAAGCTCTGACATATGAGCTTATGCCTGACGTTGAAGGCCCAATGGATCCCACTAATCGACCTCCTAGTGATCCCTCTACCTCAAGAAAATTACCTTTGTTTCTCAAAGATACTCTCGAAGATGTTAAAATACATATTTCTCCAAGAGGGACATTTCATGAAAGTAAGAAGCCAAAAATGTAAAGGTGCTTAGTTGCTATGAGTAATATTGTTCAATATGAGCCATGTACATTCAAAGAAGTCTTAAAAATCTAAGTCTAGAAGGATGCGATGAATGATGAATATGAATCTACCATTAAAAATGAGGTCTGGGATGTAGTGCCTAGAATGAAGGACAAGTCTATAGTTACCTCAAAATAGCAATACAAAATCAAACATGGAGTTGATGGGAGTGCTGAAAAATATAAGTCTAGGTTCATTTCTCAGGGATTCTCTCAAAAGAAAGGAGTGGAATATGATGAGCAATTTTCACTGATTTCCTGATATACCACTATATAATCAATTATTTCTCTCACTGCCTCTCAAGGATCGAACCTACATCAAATGGACATTATTACTACTTTCCTTCATGGCTCGCTTAAGGAGGAAGTCTACTTGGAACAAACTCAAGGGTTCAAAGTACAAAATCGAAGGACACACATACGCAAGTTAAAGAAAGCCCTCTATGGGTTGAAGCAAGCCCCTAGGGCTTCTTATGAAAGGATTTACATTTATCTTATAAAGCTAGGATTTATGAGGAGTGATGTTGATCCTAATATATATTTCAAGGTTCAAAAGGACATGCCTCTCATCTTGGTCCTTTATGTAGATGATCGCTTTCCGATAGGTGCAGACCCTCTCATTTATCAATTCAAGAGGGAGTTGTATTCCAAGTTAAAAATGAAGGACCTAGGACTAATGCACTACTTTCTAGGCTTGGAGGTTTGGGAAAATCCAAGTGAGATTTTCCTTTCTCAAGGAAAATACATTATGAAGCTACTGGAGAGATGTGGGATGGTAGATCACAAGTCTGTATCTACTCCGATGGAACTCAACTTCAAGAAGGTATTCCAAGTTCAAAATGAAGGATCTAGGACTAATGCACTACTTCCTAGGCTTGGAGGTCCGGAAAATTCCAAGTGATATTTTCCTTTCTCAAGGAAAATACATTGTGAAGCTACTCGAGAGATGTGGGATGGTGGATTGCAAGTTTATGTCTAACCCGATGGAACTCAAATTCAAGAAGTTATGTGGACGTGATGCTGGACCTAAATTCGAAAACCATTTTGAATATAGATAACTTATGGGGGACCTGATGTTATTAGTAAACTCCCATCCAAACATATGCTTCATTGTGAATACATTGAGTCAATTTATGGTCAAGCCTCATCACACACATTGGATTGTTGCTAAGAATCTCTTGAGATATCTCTCTCACAAAATCAACTATGGACTGAGATACATTGCCAGGAATTTGAGGCTCTATCGATATATTGATGCTGACTGAGATGGAAGTGTGGTAGATCGAAAGATCACATCAAGATGTTGCTTCTCATTATGGTTTTTTTCGATTTCATGGATGATTAGGAAGCATGAATCGTTTGCTTTAAGCATTGTCGAGGCTAAATATGTTGCAACTAGTATCGATTGTTGTGAATTTGTTTGGTTGAGGAAGCTCTTAAGTGATCTATTTGAGCATGTGTTGGATACAACCATGATATTATGAGACAACTAGAGTGGGATTCTCCTTTTAGAGAATCCCGTGTTCCACAACCACTCCAAGCACATTGATATCAGGTACCACTTTCTCAAGGATATGGTTCAATGGGGAGAAATAAGGCTTCAACACATCAGGGCTAATGAACAAGTCGTAGACATCCTGACGAAGCCTTAGGGAAGGTCAAATTATTAGCCTTCCAAGAGATACTCAGAGTTGTGGAAAGACCCTCCGATTAGGGTCCTACTTGAGTTGGACATTGAGCTCTAGGAGCTCCTGGGAGCTTGGGATACCCCTTTAACCTATAAGCAACCATAGGGTGAGTGTTTCACCTTCCCCCATTGGTGTTCTATATACAGGGTGAGTGGTTGACCTTCCCCTATGATACTCCATGATGGTTGACATGTGCGTTGCGTTGGGTGAGTGGTTCACCTTCCACTATGATACCCCATGATGGTTGACACGTGTGTCGGGTGAATGGTTCACCTTCCCTTACAATTGATGATGCATGTGTGTAGGGTGAGTGGTTCACCTTCCTCTACAATTAGCATATGCATAGGATGAGTGGTTCACCTTCAATTGTTGATGCCCTAGCATACATCCTACCCATGTAGTCCAGGATCTATGGAATCACGGTGTATTTTTGTACTCCCTATGACTAGGATGAATGGTTTTCAACAAATTGATCTGGGATCAATAAGGATTAAGGTTCTACCTCTAGATTGAATTTTGTTTGTGGATAGTGGTAAGGTCTTATGACCCACTCTCCATTGATTCTACTTCATATTCATATCAGTGTTTAACAAATCAGAGATGATATGAGATATAAAGATGGTTCATGACAATAGGATGGCATTATTATCAATGATGATGGATAGATTGGGAGGTGGAATTCTCCCTAGTTCAGAGAAAGTGTTAAAATTGGCAACTAGGGCCAAATTCCACCTTGGGACAACTCTTTTGATGGAGATGATGATTGCATTAAATTTGTTAGGTCCCTATAATACTAGTGTATCCCCCTTATTGTTATTTTTGTACCCATTTAGACCCCATATTATTATTTTTGTGCTCTTATATAATTATTGTTATGTAGGCTCTAAGTTTATTGTGACCCCTTAGACTCCTATATATAAAAAGTAGGTATTTTCATTTGTATCATCCAATAATTTTTCATTTATGTAATGTAAAGGAAGCTCCCCCCTTGAAGAGGATTATTTTTAAGTTGTTAATCTATCTATTTCTGAGTTGGTTGCATAACATTTGGTATCAGAGCTTTGGATTCTAGGGTTTCTCTACTTCAAATGGGTCATCGTGGAATTTTCTCTATAATGTTTTTTATAAGAATATTCAAAAGATGAAATTTCAATACCCTAGAGAATAAATATTAATGAACATTTTGTACAAATTTCAGATGTTGTCACACTATATTTTCAGATATATGATCCAAGGAAGTTAGGGTTTTTGCAGGCTCCAGAATTCCATCTCAAACAAGTGACCTAGGGAAACTTGTCATAACTTTCTCTTTGAGTATCGGATTTGAATTTTGTAAAACTTCAAGTAAAGAGGACTTAAATTAGCTTTTTTTGTTTCATTTTCAGGGCCGAAGGTTGAAACAATGACACATACCACTCCATACAAGTTTGCTCTACTGAACCATTTCTAATCAGGCCATCGTGAGAGATTGGGAATAATTCTTTCTTGAAGAATCAAATCTTGGTATGACTAGTTGGGTTATAAAGAAGACTCAGAGGGATACTACAGGACTAAATTCCATATCTTTGATATTTACAATTACAGATATACAACAACTGCAATATATAGCTCCTAAAAAGCAAGAAAAAGGTGTGTATTTTAAAAAGAAAATTGCAGAAGTTTTGTTTGAAAAATCAGTTTGAAGTGATTCAGGGGACATATTGAAGCATAGATATCATTTTTTGATTCCAAAATGGCTTGAAACAAAAAATTTGACAGACTTAGTAAGAATCCATCAATCTCTTCTATGGTGCATGAATAAGAGGAAGAAATGCAACATGATATGTCAAATTTACGAGACCAAGTGCAACAAATTTCACTCTCACAAAAAGTAACAAAAAATGAATTGGAAGCCATGATGAATGTTAATATATATGGTATAAAAAGGGATATGAGAGTTTTGAATGATGGTTTAAAAGAAGACATGGAAGCAATGATGAATGTCAAGATAGAGGGTTTGAGGGAAGGTTTGGAAAAGTTGCTAGAAGAAAGGCTTCCCAATGGTGACAAGGCAATCCATAAAAATAATGATGAAGAAAAACGGAATATGAATTACAATTTTAGAGACTCGAATGCGGGGTTTAAGAACCATCACATTCCAAAGATAGATATGAGGAAGTTTGATGGCAAGGATCTAGTAACTTGGATACTATAGATGGAGCAATATTTTGATCTACAGGATGTGTAACCCTCACAAAGGGTATGTATTTCATCTTTATATTTAGAACCCAATCATTTTATATGGTATAGATGGATTTTTTCTCGTAAAACACTTATTTTCTTGTCAATTTTTACGGAGGAAATGATAACACATTATGAAGATAGAAAGGGAAACACCTTATTTAGCCAATTGATAAATCTAAAAAAAAAGTGTCCAATGGCAGAGCTCATTGACGACTTCAAAAAATTGAATATTAGGGTAACTGATATTACATAGGAATATAGGATTTATTTCTTTATAGGGACTTTAAAATATAACATCCAACATGAGGTTTTCCTTTTGGAACTTGATTCATTAGAGAAGGAATTCAGGGTGGCAAGAAAAGTTGAAAGAAAAAGTATGGCAACAAGGAAGTCTACCACTCACAACTATAAAGATGGAAGTGTTGATGCCCCTTGTATTCCACAACCTACAAGTTTGACAAGAAAAAAATTAGAGGAAAAAAGAGAAAAAGGGCTTTGTTATAGTTGTGATAGAAAATATACTAAAGGTCATAAGTGTGCTGAGAAGAAATTATTCTACATAGATTGTGAAGAGGAGGAAAAAAAGGAACAAGCAACATCAAAAGAGGAGGATATACACCAGGAACCAACCTTAGAGAATGAAGAAATGAATCTAGACATATCTTGTAATACATTAGTAGGAATTACCACTCCTCAAACTCTCAAGATAGAAGGATATATCAAGAAGTAAAAGGTAATAGTGTTGATTGATTCGTGTAGTACCCATAATTTTATTCATTGTCAGATAGCCAAGGAATTGAATTGCTTCTTATACTAAACACCATAGTTTCAAGTGATGGTTGCAAATGGAGGAACTATAAATTGCTCTAGAAAATGCCATAATATCAAGCTAACCATGGGGGAATATGTATTGAATATTCCAATGCTTTCCATTCCAATGGGAGGTGTTGATGTTGTGTTAAGAATCCAATGCTTAAAATCTTTGGGGACAATAGCTTTTAATTTTATAGAACATTTCTCGATTCTTTTTTGGGAAAGAAAGGAAGTTGAATTAAGGGTTATTGTAGGGAAACTAGGAGAGATAATCAAATCTAATGGCATGACAAAGCCTATGAAGAAATAACAATGGGGCGTAATTGCATAATTATTCTCACTATGGGTTCAAACATCAAAATCATCTATTTCTCCAGATCTCGAAAAAGTCTTGTACGTGATCATGATCATGTGATTCACTTAATTCTAGTAAGTGTTCCTTGAAACATCAGGCCTTACAAATATCATTATGCCCAAAAGAGTGAAATTGAACGTATGGCTGCAGAAATGCTAGAGGTTGGTATAATTCAACCTAGTAAAAGTTTTTTCTCTATTCCAGTATTATTACAGCAGAATAAGGATGGATCATGGTGTATGTGTCTAGATTCTAGGGATATCAACAAGCTCACTATTAAATATAAATTTCGCATTCCTATCATTGATGAATTGTTGCATGAATTACATGGAGAAAATTACTTCACCAAGATGGATCTTTGTTTAGGATATTATTAAATTAGAAGGAAGGTTGAAGACATTCTGAAAACAACATTCAAAGACCCTAACAATATTAAAGACATTAAATAATGGAAAATCCCCACAACCATAAAGCATTTTTGAGTATTTCTCAGGTTGACAGGGTATTATCACAAGTTTTTTAAGAATTATGGGAGAATAGGGGCACCTCTAACATCGTTACTAAATATAGATGCATTTTCTTGGACTCCAGAAGAAACGAAGGCCTTTGAACATAATAAAGAGGCGATGTGACAAGAATCGATCTTAGCTACCCCAAACTTCATAAAAACATTTATTGTGGAATGTGATGCTTCAGGAAATGGAATTGGTGCATGCAAGAAGGAAGACACATTAATTTTGAAAGTCATCCAATCAAAGGAAATTATTTACAAAAACTTATTTATGGTAAGGAAATGTTTGCAGTACTACATGCACTAAAGCAATGATGACCTTACCTAATGGGAAGGCACTTCAAGGTAAAAACATATCATGAGAGTCTTAAATACTTATTGGAACAAATATTATCTTGAGAAGAGAAGAAAAAATGGGTAATAAAGATGTTGGGTTATGAATTTGAAATCATGTACAAAAAAGGGAAGCAAAATGTTATAACTTATAGGTCCTCTCTCAAGAATGGATGACGACGTGGAAGGATTTCTTTGTCCCATTTGTATTATCCAACCTAAGTGGATAATCGAAGCAAGGAATGAATGGAAGAATGATGAAGAGGTGTCATCACTCATTCAAAAGTTGCAACAAGATCCGAGTACATTTCATACATTGAGATGGAAAAATGATTTATTGTGGTATAAATATCGCTTATATCTTTGTAGGAATTCCCAACTCAAACAAAAGATTATTTTGGAATTTCACACCTCTCCTTTAGGAGGTCTCTCGAGATTTTTAAAAACTTACCATAGGGTCATGAAGGAAATTTTTTGGGATGGTTGTAAATATGATATTAAAAAATTTATGGCATAATGTTTTGTTTGCCAACAAAATAAAGTTGAGACATTTAAGACCATGGGTCTGCTACAACCTTTAGACATTACAAGTCAATGTTGGGAGGAGGTATCGATGGATTTTATCATAAGTTTAGCCAAGTTTGAAGGAAATATTGTCATCATGGTGATTATTGACATACTTACCAAGTGTGCACACTTTTGTGCATTATCTGATCCTTTTAAAGCCAACACGATTGATATTGCATTTATATAAATAATTCAAAATCTTTGTGGAAATCCAAAGGTTATAGTAAGTGACACAGACCCCATTTTCACTAGAATGTTTTGGACGGAATTATTTTCTTGTCTTGGTACTCAATTAGCTCATAGCTCATCTTATCATCCTCATTCTGAGGGGAAAACTGAGAAGAATATCTTCGTTGCTTTGTATTTGACAAACAAACACAATGGGTCAAGTGGTTACCTCTAACTGAATGGTGGTATAAAACTTAATTCCATATTGTAGCAAAAATGACCCCATTTATGAAACTTTATTGTTGTCATCCACCATCCATGACATCATCTTTAATAGAAAATTCTAAGGTTCAAGTTGTGGAATATCACATCGAGAATCAAAAAAAAGTTCTCCAATTCTTAAAGGATAACCTCACTCTCATGTGGAATCAAATGAAACAACAGGAAGATAAACATCGCAGTAAAAGAGGCTTTGATGTAGGTGACTGAGTATTTTTATGGCTACAACCATACAAACAAATGCCTCTCAAGCAATACAAGAAGGATAATAAATTATCACTTAAATACTACGGTCCTTACAGGGTGCTGCAAAATATTGGTACTATAGCATAAAAATTGGAGTTGCATGCATCTTCCCGAGTACACCTAGTTTTCCATGTTTCATGCTTAAAGAAGGTTATAGGTGACATGCTTCTAGTTCAAACAATGTTTCTAGAACTTGACGAAGAAGGAAAATTCATATTTGAGCCTGAAGTAGTCATGAAAACAAGAAACCAACAGCTACAAAATCGATCAATTTCATAGTATCTCATTAAGTTAAAGAACTTACCCATTGAAGATTCCACATACGAGGACAATAATTTTATAAAAAAGCATCCAAGACTACTCAAGCATTGGGGACAATTGTTTCTGGAGGAGAGGGGCATGTTAGGTCTCTATGATACTAGTGTATCCCCCTTCTTATTATTATTGTGCCCATGTGGTCTCCATATTGTTATTTTTGTGCCCCATACAGGCCCACTATTGTTATTGTTGTGCCCTTACATTGTTATTGTTATGCAGGATATGATTATATTGTGAGGCCTTAGACTCCTATATATACAAAGGAGGTATTTTCATTTGTATCATCCAAGATTTGTTCATTTATGTAATGTCAAGGAGTTTTCCCCCTCAAAGATGATAAGTTTTAAGTCGTTAATCTATCTATTTGTGAGTTGGTTACATAACAAAATTCCTCTTTTCGAGAGGACCAAAATTGATATAAAGAGCATGCAATTTAGACAAGTAGAAGTATGTTTTTGAATTTATTCCCACACATGTGCAAATTTTTCAGGTCGGTGACATCATCATGTAGGCTCATGAAGCCCAATGGATGTGACTCTTCACCCTCAATGACTTGTATAAATACAAGTTCCCTATCACCTCATTTGGAATCATCATCTCTCACACATTATTCTCTCTCCTAATCTGATTGGTTCATAAAACTATTGGGCAGCCAAATTATTCTCACACATGTGGCTGGAAAAGAGGATGAATTACAGGGCCAAATTGCATAACTATTTTAGGGTTTGATTAGCGTTGACCAAGGGGTATTTGACCAATTTTCCCTGTGTGTTTTGTGTGTCAAAATTTTTGTTTGGATAGCTACATCTATTGGCATAGAAAATGAGCTATTCTAAGCACTTTGACCATGGCCGACCGCAGAGTTCACTGCAAAGTTGACCGCAGAGTTTACCACAGGATTTGACCAACTTCGAGTATTATTTTCATTACTTTTTTGGCCTGCCTTTAACCATATAAGGAGGTCGAGTTTGATTGGGTATGACCGAGCTAAATTGTGAATAATTTTGTTATTTTTTTACTAATGTTGGATTTCTGGTTAGGGATGTTGACTACTATAGAAAATCTACAGATTTGACAAGGGGTTTATAAATAAAATTTGGAAAGTAAATTTTGACTTTATTATACTCTCTCTCTGTGTTGAACATCTCATATAATAATAAGAAGAATTGATCAAAGGGTTTTCCCCTAGCATCTTCCAAATCTGTCCTCTTGTCTTGGCTTGTCTTCTGCATTTTGTTTCATGTTCTAACTGTAATGTGATTAATGGTTAATCTGATTTCTATTGGAAAACTAAATTGGAAATTTTCATTGGGATGCTGAAGGAACATTGAAATAATTTTGCTAAGCATAGAACATACCATTGTTAACTAAAATTAATATTTTTTCCCAAGGTTCTTCTACAAAGTCCTCTAAAATTTCCCAATATATTTTGTGTCTCGGATTGAAACTATGCTCTTGGGTAGCGCATGCAGTCTCAAATTTCTCTAATAAATAAATTTGCAATGTGGGTGGTACCAATTTTTTTGAACATTGTATAAAGTGTACCATCTTTGAGAATTTTTCGACCACTACAAAAATGAAATCATTCTTCCTCTATGTTTTAGGTAAACCCAAAATAAAATCCATACTAATGGCTTCCCATGGTTTCTTTGGTATGCACAGTGGCTAATATAACCCAATAATCTATTGGTTTTCCTTTGGCATATTGAAAAATTCTACAATTTTCCATAAATTTCTTGACATCAATCCTCATACCTTGCCAAAAATAGAAATATCTTAGGTTATCATATGTTTTATCATGGCAAAAGTGACCAACAAGTCCTCCACAATTTTTTTTTTCAACAAATTATCACTCATCGAGCCCTTTGGGATGCACAATTAGCTTCCCTTGAACAATAATCCTTCCTTAATCATATATTTGATCCAAGGAGTTATATTTATTAATACTAGGTTTTCGCATGCTTCATAGGATTCTCTAAACTTTGGTTATTCCTTGTATATCTCTTTGAGATGTTCAAATCCCAAAGTTCCCACTTAGAATTCCTACAAGACCAAGCACCTCCTTCTCAAGGCATGTACAACCTTGTTAACATTCCCAATGATATGTTTAAGAACAAAAGTAAAACTTTACGTGTACTCAACCCATTTGGAATGCTTGCAATTTAATTTCTCCTTACTGGTTATAAATTGCAAAACAAGAATGTTAGTATATAAAATAAACTCCCCAGGCATGAAGTAATGGATCCATTAATTTAGGGCTTGTATCACTGCATAAAATTATTTTTCATATGTGGAATACTTCTATTTGGTTTCATTCAAATTCTAGTTGAAATAAGAAACAAGTTTATCCTCTTTAATTAGAGTAGCACCAATGGTCATTCCACTTGAATCACACTTAACATGGAAAGGTTTTTGAAAACAGGATAGTGCTAAAATCAATTTCTTGATGATCTTCTCCTTCAACAGTTCAAACACTCTATCAGCTACAACAATCAATTTAAATGGTTTTTGTTCCTTTTTTATAGTCTCAACCATAAGTGCACATATACAGTTGGAATTTCTAATAATTTTTCTATAAAATCTATCCAACCCATGAAAAGTTATTACCTCATGAATATTCCTTTAGGTATGTCATTCCTTTATGGGCTTCACCTTTTCTGGGCCCATCTTTAGCCCTTCCAGAGATATTATAAAACCAAATTTTAACTCTATATTTGTTATGAAACTAGCTCAAGAAAATATAGAAAAGATAGATCAACGCCTTAGAATTCAGCCTCTTCGAGGGGGAAACCTCCTTTACATTACATAAATGAACAATTCTTGGATGATACAAATGACAAAACCTCCTTTCTATATATAGGAGTCTAAGGAGTCACAATATAACCAGCCGACCTAACAAT
>APFE031190269.1:25655-49504 GCA_000404065.3 Pinus taeda | reverse complement strand
ATTCCTTTTGAATTCCTTCAAACTAATTTTTCAAACCAATCTTATGCAAAATTTAAAAAAAACTACACACCTTTTTTCCACTTTGTAAGAGCTCACTATTGAATCTGGTGTATCTCTGTAACTGTAGATCTTGAATATCTAAAATCTCGTCCTGTGGTAGCCCTTTGAGTCCTCTTTCTAAACCCACAAGATTGATAAAAATTAGATTCTCCAAGGAAGAGTTATGCCAAATCTCCCACGGTGACCTAATTATAGACTAGTTCAGTAGAACGAACTTGTATGATGTGCCACATGTCATTGTTTCAACCTTAGTACCTAAACGTAATACACAGAAAACTAAAAGCCATCCTCTTTCTAAAACTTCTTACGGAAGTTCAATATGATGCTCAAAATAAAATTTATGACCTTTCCCCAAGTCACCTATTTGGAATGTAATTTGGGAGTTTGCAAAAACCCTAACTTCCTCGGATCATATCTTCGCAAATATAGCAAGACAAGCTCTAAAATTTGGATTCGAAGTTTAGAATGATTTAAGATAAAGTGTTATTTTTTTGGCTTCTGACATGTTACAAAAGAAAAGTTATAGTGAAAATACCACAATGACCTGTTTAGAGCAGCGAAACCCTAGAATCCAAAGCTCTGATACCAAATGTTAGGAAACCATCTCACAAAAATATAGAAAAGATAGATCAACGCCTTAGAATTTAGCCTCTTCAAGGGGAAACTTCCTTTACATTACACAAATGAACAATTCTTGGATGATTCAAATGACTAAACCTCCCTTCTATATATAGGAGTCTAAGGGGTCACAATATAATCAAGCCGACATAACAATAATAACATAATGGCACAAAAATAACAATAGTGGATTTCTATGGGGCACGGGGATAATACGGGCACAATAATAATAATAAGGGATACAATTACAATAGTAATGGGGGAATCACTAGTATTATAGGGGCTTAACACTCTCTTAGATAGGCCAATGATAAGATATATGTCCTCCTTAGAGGGCCTCTATCACATCTCAAGACTGAAACAAAAATACTATTGGTGGACATTCCATTGACAGATTAGTTGTACCAACAAGCCAAAGTGCACCTTCAAGGATGTAGCCTCCTCATAGTACTTAAGGAGGCCTACATTTCTCAAGAGTTCTCAGGTCATTGCGCTAATAGGGTGAGGGTATAAAGCCCTCTCTACCTCTTGTTCCTCCCATGGTCGAACCACATTGTATTGGTCTACCATTTTCTCTTGCTCTTGTTGTTGCTCCCTCTGTTGATGTCTTCACTACATGGTTGACATATAAAATACATTAGCCTCATACATAAAACACAATTTTTTTTATTAAATGAAAAATGTATTTATAAATATGTACAGATAATTTTGAATTAAAAAGAAAAAAGAATCATCCCCAGTGCGCCCAAAAAATAATAATGCACCAGTTCCGGTGTGCTATCAAATAGAACAACACTGAGAAAAGAGGATACATACATATGACACAATTCTTTTGTTTCACATACATACATTTTCAACACGGTTCATTGAGACAACCTTATGCATTGATCTGTACATATAACCTTTTCACATGGGTATGGAATGTTAAGGATATCGAACACACCCAACTATATTTTTTTAGTATTATGTGTGTAGTGAATTTGGTAAATATAAACACATCGTGAATAAACTAAAAATGTATGCACTGAAGTACAATTTATATCTTTTCCCAATGAATTCTAATTTACAAAATGTAGCGGAAACACCACGGTGCATTAGATTCACGCATTGAATTACAGTGCACCTTGTAAATTTACAGGGTGCACCACTATGTGTGAGCCGAACCTGTCGAAAACATTGCACATGAAAAGAAAATAAGAAACAATGGATTTTTGGACTTATTTCTCAATTCTAATCCGCTAAAAAATTAAATTAGAGATGAACATAGACATTGCCTGGAAATTTGGTTGTTGAGGAGGCATAGTTGACACATAAATGGGAAAAGAAAATTTCACCACCATTTGAGAAAATTGGAAAGCCATGCACCAAGCATGGTATGGAAGGTTGGTGAGAAAGAGAAGCACCAAAAGTAGGGAACTTGCATGAGGAAAGAGTGGAACTAGTGCTTCATAGCTATACAACACTTCAAATAGTAAAAATGGAATTTATGGCGGTAGGTTTTTTTGGTTTAACCCTATTTTGGTGCATTATTATAACAACACCAGTGCATACTATTTCCATGAGAACCTATTTTTTTTTTTAATTAAAAACACTATAGTGGCATTCTTGTTAAGATGCACTGGGGTGTTTTAATACTTGAACTGCACTGGTGCTTCATGGGAATATAGCATCACATTTTTTAAAATTAAAAACCATGTAGTGGTGCTCTTTCTAATATGCACAGGGGTGTTTTAATACATGAACAACACCCGTGCTTTGTGAGAATATAGAACTATATATTTTTTAAAATTAAAAACCTTATAGTGGTGCTCTTTTTAAGTATGGTTCAGGGCATTTTAATACAAGAATAAAACTGGTGCTTTGAGTGGATATAGCACTGATATGGTGAAAATAATTTTAGGTCCAACTTTTTTTAAATTTAACCTTGGTCTAGTGCTATCGAGTAGTGCAAGCATTAGTGTGTTATATATAGGTGGCACATTGTTTTTTTAGATAACATTTCCACGATGCACTATACTATGTATGGACCAAGTCATCGTCATAGTATAACATTGGACTGGGAAAAATGAATTTTAAGATGAACTTTTTTGTTAATTAAACCTTTTATGGTCTTATCGAGTAGTATACACACCATTGCACTTTTTTATTTAGCGAACCATTTTCCTTTTTAAATAATTTTTTAATGATGCATCATGTTCTAATAAGCATTGATTCTTATATGTATAGTAAAGCACTCGTGCGTTTGTATATTATAGATGCACTATTAAAAAAACATCTTCTAAAACATCTACTCACCCACCTCCACTAGTGACCCTTGCTAGAAAGAGATTTTTGGGTTATTTTGATAGGGGCTTCTGCAAAAACCTCCACTAGAGGGTTGTTTCCTTGTATTTCCCATTTGCCTCAAGTTGAAAGTTGAATGGAAGGCCCATGTTGGTGGCAAGTCCCACATTGGAAAATTATGGTTCATAATCTTCTAAAGCAATTTTTAATATAATGTTAAAAATGTGTCCACACATTCTTGATCTTGATCACATCAACACCTAAATTCCAACAATGTGAAAATCATCTCAATAGGAACTCATACATGAAAGTTATTCCTCTCACATGTTGACCTACCATTTTGACCACCATGGTGCAAGTAGGTGCCATGTCAACAACCATTACTCTCACATCTGCACATACCCATGTGGAATTTCAAGAATATTCTAGAAGTTCCAAATCCTTATCACAATTAAGGGTTGAGAAAGTCAAATACCCACCCCTAGATGGTTATTGGTTTATATTAAATACCAAGCCACATGTGGAATTTCAAGAATATTCTTGAAGGTATTGTTGATGGTGTTGGACCCACCAACATGTCAAGGGATATCCCCGATAAGCAGTCTCAACTAGAACTCAGATTGTTTGGTGTAGGAGTCCCAACAGTGGGTCGTACAGTATCGCCTTGACCACGGTTTCTTGCAAAGGTGAGTAATATTTCCTTGTTGGTAGAAAGGGTGTGACATGTGTAACAAGCCAATGAAGGAGAATGAATGGTTCTAACTCACAAAAGGTGGAATGAGTGTGCCCCTTGGAAACCTGTGTAAACATGCAGCTTGGAAGGGAACACATGAGCAAATATGCATCACGAACTAGAAGGTAGGCGAAACAAAAATCCAAAGTGATGGTTAAACCAACAGCACATCAAAGTAAGATTCATACATACATATACAGAAATAATCTATACATACATGCATAAGAAAATGAATACTTATATCATTAGAGTAACCAAGTTAACTGAAATACAATAACAACATATGCATGAAGCGTGTTGTCTCTGTTATATTAAGAAGTGAAAGTTCCAATCATATAGTACAACCATGACCAACCACTGGTCTTGATAACAGAATGTTACAGTCACTACCACTTGCTCCTCCAAAGAGATGTACTAGCTTTGCACTGTGGAGAAGCCATGTTTTGTTACAAACTCTCCAATATTTTTCTAAGATACTCCTATCAGAAGTTTGGTTGCCCAAAATCCTCTATAATGAGTTGTGAGGTACTATAAATAGAAAAGGGTGGGGTGACCCTTGACATTCCCCTTTGTTACTATTCACCTACCCTCATGACACTTCAACTACTCAATGACTGTTACATTCAACTATCAACACTTGGACTTTCACTTTACAAGATGTTACATACAATCTGCACATGTACCCATGTGAGACAAAATAGGCTTGAGAAAGCCATACAAAACATCACTAAGACTTGGACAATTATGGGAAGACCAACTCTTTGACATCCTCATGATGGTCGATGGTGGCAAACTGATGCCAAGCTTGGCAGTCCTCGATGGTGTCCGTGTACTCTGTGGTGACATCTTTCTAGAAACAAACGGTTGCCTATGTTGCATACGAGTACACTGATTTGGATCCTCTTTCTAACTCATCTAATAACATGCACATCATTGTCTTGAGTGTGGCCAAACCAGTGACATACTGATGCATAGTGTTTTTGCTGATCGCCAAGTCTGCATTGGTGGCTATGTCCATCAACACGTTAAAGTACATGTCCAGCTCCAATTGGACTTAATTCTTTGTATTTGCCTCTATGAGTGTCCCAATAGATGGGATCGCATACGCATTCATAAGAACATCCATGCTTCTAAACACCTATGCATGGGAAGCCTACAAACTGGTGATGAGTTGTGAGACTTCCTCATAGTTCCATATCTGACTCTAGTTGTGTGCCTTCAAGTCAACCGCCTTGGGCTTCATCAACTTGGGAAAGTGTAATGGGGCTCCCTTGTATCGCATTGTCCATGTTTACATGTAGTCAATAGAAGTATACATATTTGACAAGATACGTGCTCTCTTAGCACATCGTTGTTGCCAACTATTGAGATGGACAACTGCCTTATGCACGGTACCAAATTTCGAATACAACATCTACATGACTATCTCAAGGGACGATACTTCATCCACGGTCCCCTTCTTCAACTCTGCTCTGGAAGATGTTGTAACCCGTTCTCCTCCTTACTTGGCTGTCTGTAACTCCGTATTCATTCACTCATTCTCTACTATTAAGAAATGAACACTCGAGCTAGTGGCTTTGGTATATGCTTTAGTAGCATCAGTCCATGTTGTTGGATGCTTGCACACATAAGATTGATCACTCATTCTTCAAAATACGCAGGGGATGTGTGGACATCCAGAGTAGCCACTCTGTGTGATTGCATATCTCTATGCTACTACTCATCGAATGATATGTTGTGCATCTCTGCTTCCAGATTGTCTACAAGGATCTCAGTATCTCCTTGGTCACTCAGGACTTTCTCTGCTTCTAGATATCATGAAGCCAATGGGTCGACCTCTTGGTTGTAATTAATGAGGTTGATGTCATGTTCTAACTCTGGTTGCTCTATCTTCCTATCCATCTACTCAAGTATCTGTTCAATCTCTTAAGTGAAGTCCTGATCCTATGACTGCTCACCCTATCTACTTTGTGCAAGTTACTCAGATGAGTCTACCACCTGTATGGGCACAGTTTCATTAATATGTGCATGTTGCGGCCCATGCTATGTTTGTCACTACTACGCTTCCTTCTCCTTTTTGCACAACTCTTTTTCTTCCTAGATTTGTTGCTTCAACTCTTGCAACTCCTTTACTATTTCCTCCATATTCTATTTATCTCTCTACCTTTGTGCGTTCCTCTTGTTGTGATGTTGCCTCTTCACCTGTATCTCCAAAGTTGCTTTCTCCACAAGTCAGTTTGATTTGAACTTGCAACTTTGTTATGCCTTTGCACTGTCAACAATCTTTCTCTTGCCTTTGTCACGTGCATGTATGTTACCCTCTGTTGCTGCTAATGATGGTACTCTCTTAGGTGTTGCTTTGTGCTGCTTCGCTAACCACTCCACAACTATTCTGACTAGGTCATTGGGCCTAGAGAAGTTCTGACAGTATCTCCATGGGTCTTCCATAGGCCAATGACACACCCTATGGATCCAATGAAATTTCACTCTTACACAGTGATCTTTTATAAAGGAATCCAAGTCATATGGATTGAAGCTCTTGGAGCTAAAAGTAAATATTTTAAACTCTTCTATCTCAGTATTAACATGCATGAGATTATGTATCTCATACAACCTGATCTGCAATGAAAGAGTGGGCCAGGGTGCCTTTTTCTTCCGATGCAGTCTAGTTGACATTCCTTTCGAGATGTGGTACAACACTTCTTGCATGACGAGCTTGTCCATGGAAAATTTCAGTAAAACGTGCGGAGGATTATCCATGTTGTACATCCATATGAAGGTGCCAAAAGGTGATTCATACCAATCTTCTTTGTTGATCAGTGCCTCCATTTCTTCCTTCGACATGCAAGGTGGATCATACTCAAATATCATCTTCTACACCTAGGTGACAAAATGGCCTAGAAATTGTGTGATGACTCCGTAGAAGCTGCATTCAGAAAAGAGTTTGCAATAAGTGTGTACAAAGATTTACACTAATGTGCATGCCCATTTCAGTCCTGGGAACTTCTCACATGCGCAGATTACATCTAGAATGTATGTGTACATGTATATTTCTACTTGGTGACCTTTGGGTGACTGTTGTGCTCCTGTCACATGTTCCTTTAGCCTGTGAGCCAACATGTCAAACTAGTTGCATGCTTTGCCTTCATTGGCCAGTTGGTCCAACACAATCACCTAACTTTGTGGGAATGTTTCCATGCTCTCTTGGTCATATAAGCATCATGAAAAGATGACCAAGTACTCATATGCCTTCCGCAATATCTTCTTCTTGTAAATCTGGTTGGGTGTCATCCTGAACTTGGCTGGCTCCTTCACCCAGCTCTTCAATATATCCCTGGAGTTTGCACTGTTGCTGGGTATGCTGAAGGGTGTTTCCATTATGATTAATGGCTTTAGAAAGTGGTACATCTACTGATATTCTTATGCCTTGAACATAGCAATATCTTTCCTACTGAAGCTTCTTAACACCATTGTCTTGGAATCAGTGTGCGAGATGATCCAATGTATCATGTCTATGCATGGAAATGCGGGATACCTGCATGAAATCTGGTATAGGCCAGACTTGTGGATATTCACATAGACTCTGTTTCTTCAAGATCTTCCACAAATGTGCCTGAGAACATATCATTGATATCCTGATATTTCAGTTTAATGTTTTTGTTTACGAGAAGCTTGGTGTCTTCATAAATTGGTAAACTCATATACACTTGCTCAACTGCATCTCTAGTTGCACTTTCATCGGTGTCCTTTGACCCTACTCTCTTGGAGGCCATTGAACCTAGACTATTGAGAGACGGTCGAACACCTACTATACCTGGAGACATGGCAACATGCATGGAAAGCAATCTATTAGTTTAAAACCAAAGCAAACTTGAGAACTGACATGCAACATACCCAGGAGACTAATGGAAAGGATTGCACAAGTTTCACCAGGAGGCCAAGAGACTGATTGCTGGAACTACACAAAAGGCATTCCAGACTATCGAGAGGCTAGTTGATTGTTAGAATTGTGTAATACACAATCTAGGCTGACCTGTTGGGTGTTGAGATTGCACAATATGCAATTTTAGTTAGCAAGGCATGCATGCCCAGGCATTGCATTGTGCAATTTTCTAGTCTAGTATAGCATTGCCTCTTAGAATTGCACAAAGCAAGCTCAGAGGACAGTGTCTAGGCAGTTTTGTGCATTTTCTCTGAGGAAGGTAGAGCATTCCCTCTCAAAAATGTGCAATGTTGTCCGGGCAAGGCAAGGCTCGGGGCAATGTTGCCCAGACCCGTCAATGGGCAAATGAAAACATATGAATATATGAATTCATGTTGAAACTAGGTGTAAGTGAGAGTGAATGATCATGCATGAAAACAACAAGTGCAAGATTCAGAAAACAAGAAAACATGCATGCGTGTGAAACGGGTCACCACATCGACAACCATTAGTGCAAAAATAGTGTCATGCATGCGACAGTAGTGTGATGCAAACAAAAACTGAAACGACACCTGTACAGGATAACATGCATGCAAATGACAACAAGCATTCATAGAAATCAAGCAAAAAGCACTCACACAAGCCAAAACACAAAGAGTGACAAAAATGCTACAAAAGACAAGTAAAGTGGAATTACCAAGAAATAGTTGAGCTAAACATGTTGAAGACTCCTAGATGTGTTGTGGGATGTCAGAGCTCCAAGATCAATGTGAAGAATGAGCTTTGTAGCATCGAATAAATAAGTTTGAGGCTCATGACGTGCATGCCACAAATATAGGAAAAGCGACACTTAGAGGGCAATTTCTAAAATGATCTTTGAATGTAACCTCTAGCTCCTAAAATATAGGGTTGTCTTTTGCATGTTGCTTTTTTCTATTTAGGGAAAAGAGGCCCATGCATGCAAATCAGGTTTGCTAGGTCCCAAAGGGAACCGGTCAACATGAAGGCACATGCAATAGCTTGCAAGGCTAAGAGAGGAATTTTCACAATTTCTGAGTTGAGCTAGGCTAGTTGTCCCTAAGGGATTGAGCAATTTCCAGGGTCAAAAGGTGACTACTTCCTAGAATCGAACAATTTCTGTGCTGAGCTACATTGTTGAGCCAAATTGTAAAGTTTTCTCTGGGAAGCTGGTTTGACTTCTCTGTGCAATTTTGGAGGCTAATAGATTTGTGAAATTTTTGTAACGAAGGTTGGTTCCCCTCCAGAATTGCGCAATTTTCTGGGGGAGATGCTCAGCTAGAAAATATCTTAACTCTCGAATGGAAGCCTGTGAAGGGAGTGAAGAAAACTGACATCCACAGGCTGGCAAGCCAGTGAAAATCAAATCAAGCCTATGTACTTGACAATGCAAGACATGCTGCTAAGGATGGTTGGTAGGGAGCCTCCAAAATGAATCTATGGCAAACTTTTGGAGGGTGGTTGTAGCTGCTACAATAGTTCCAAAGCCTTATCACAATTGAGGGTTGAAGAAGTCAAATCCCTACCCTTAGATGGTTATGGGTCTATCTTAAATAGCAGTCCTCTAGGAAACTACTACATAGAGGACTAAATTCTCACAACATAGTCCAGTGGTATGGCCCATACTATCAAAAAGGTAAAGAAACATGTCAATTCTTTTATTTTTAGAAGCTATAAAGTCCCTATGTTTCTCACAATTTCGACATATTATTTCAAGACAATCATTTATATGTTGTCTCAATTGCAATTACGTGGTCACAATTCTAACGACCTTTATTAAGAGTCATAATTGCGATGACTAGTATCTATTGGAGCCCAAATGCAAATTTGGGTTAATTTTGGAAATTTAATGTAAATTTAATTGTAAAATCCAAATCTAAATGTGAAATGACAAGAAAATGTAAATGAAATGTAAATGCAGATGACATGCTATGTAAATGAAAAAAATTCAAATTTGTCATGCAGGGAAAAGGTGTTGGAAGATATTTAGGAAAATATTAAAGTAATCCCTCATGATGTTAGGGATAGGGATTATACATGGGTTTTTGAAGAGCATGTAAGAAGGATTCATGTCAGATCTTTTTTTAGTCTCTTTGGAGAGTGTGTTATATAGGAGTTTTTAGTAGTGAGAAGGGAGCTTGGACTGGCTACACAACCTCAATGGTAGGAATGGATTCCTATGATGTAAATGTCATTTTGTGTCAATGGAAAAGGAATCTGCATTCTAGATTTATGCTTGTTGATTTCCAGCTTGTTCCTTTTCTTGCAACAATTTCTTATTATGTGTAGTAGGGGTTTTATTTCTAGCAATGTGTTATTAATCACAATAGTTTTCTGTGCATTGCAACAGTGTGGGGGAATAATATATTCTATAGTTCTGGGTTGCAACAACATGTTTTTAGTTGCAGCCCTAGGGCATAATGTGTTTATTTTAGTTGTAGTTAGTATGTTGTCCATGTTTGTTGTTCTTAGCTATTGTATGTTTAATTTATGCAATTGTGTGTCAATTATTTTTCTAGACATAAAGGGTTTTCTATCATGTTTTATCGGCATCAGTTTTCATGTTTTAAATACAATAACATGATGTAATTATGTCCAATTTAGTGTGTCTATTAGTAGTAGCAAATGCTAGTCATTTGCGACTGTTTGGGTCGTCTCTTGTAGCAGTTGTGATTTTGCAGTGTCATATTTTGTTTACAAAAGTGGTGTAATATGTGTTTATGCCACTGTTGGTGCACAATATTGTCAATGCAAAACATTTTCAGTGCACCATATTTAATGAGCTTCATCAATAGGTAAACTATATGGGTCTTAATGCCACTCTGCAACTTATTCAAATCAACTTTTCTCACATTTACTTACATATTTTATTATATTTTTCTTAGTGATAAGGGTAAAGGTGAGATGTTATTTCATGTGGCCTAATATGCATTAATTGTAGGAATTGGAGCAGTTTTTGGTTAATTTAAGTGCAGGAAATTGAAATGGATAATAAAGAGGGATTGTAGGGGATTTGTCTCCTTGCTTAATTCCTCAAATCATTCAAAGATTCCTCCACCCTATCTCATCAGCTTGGAGTTACATGTAGCCAATATAATGGAGTTCATTGGCAGCCAAGCCAATGACAGTGAAGATAAGTCATTCTCTAGTTTGGGAGCCAAGTCTGCCTAGTTTTTAGAAATTTTTTGGTAGCTTCAGTTTGTATAAATAAGAAGGACAAGGGCCTCATTAGGATTCAGTTTTTTGTTGTAGCCAAGAGGCAATTCAGAGCTAAAACATTGTGGCTATTAATCTTATGTTGTATTCAATATTTTCATGATAATGAGAAGCTTTACTTTGATCCAACACTGAGTTGACTCAGAGGGTTGAAGCTCTTGGTTTAGGCCCCAACCATAGCAGCAGAGGTTCCTATTTTTGTACATGTATTCTTTGGTTAAAATCATAGTTAGTTGTTGAGCTTATTTCTTCTTTGTTTAATTTACAAGTAGTTGGATGATCACCTAGTCTTACTTTCATTAGTTGAAGAAGTACATCAGTGGTACATTGGTGAAAGATAATACTTCAGAAAAGTTTGTGACAGTGGACTCTTCCTCATCTCCCTCATGAGATCATAGTTTGAGGGCCCCACTATTTATAATTTCTTGGAAGCACCTGTAGTTGTCATTTTGTTTCTTTAGTTTGTTGTAGTTTAAGAAGGAATTTCATTCCATAGATATAGTAATTATCCATCAATAAATTAGTTTTCTCAAAATCAACTCATATTTTCCATATCTATATGAAGTTATTCATAAATGAAGAGAAGAACATGTGTTGTTACAAAATTTGTTGATCTGCAGGGAGGAACTCATTCCACTAATGTCATCTAAGCCTTCTCCACCTATTGCCAAGGCCTGCCAACCCCTAATCCAAATTTCTATTATATAGCCACCATGGGCAGCCACCTTGAGAAAATCTAACCATATTAAAGTGTTGGTATGAGCCTTGGGCATTTAGCACCTTCCCTACACCTTATTCCACCATCACACATCTCCCCAACACTTCATTTCACCTTCCATACCTTCCTATAGCCTTCAGTTAGTTTCCTATAGAAAACCAAGACATCCTGTAGTAAACTAGACATCATGTAGTAACTATAGGAAAAAATTTAGCAACCTACTTTGAGCAGAAATGTTGATCTGAGCATAGGGTAGGCCCTCCACTTGACTTACATTCCCCTCAATGCCATTTTTGACCAAATTTTCCATTCCTTTCTCCCCTTCAAAACATCATATTGTTTAGCTTAGCATTTGCATTTCTAAATTGAAAATCAAAACTCTTTTTCTGCAATTTTAACAAAAGATGGCTAGTACATGCATACATCAATCATAATAGTGTTAGGATAATTTCCATGCCTACTTAGTCCAGCTAGATAGATGATAGAATTCAAGGTAAGATTAGTTCTCTTATGCAAGTAATGTGTGTCAATTCTTAGATAGATAATTTCATGTCATTTCATAAGAACTTTCCATTCAGCACTTTCATTTTCGTAAAATAGGTAAGAATCTACTTTTGGCATTAAAGATATATTTACATTCACTGTTAGTAGGGAGACTCCTTCTAGTCAATAGAAGACTGGTTTGAAAAACCCTGGTGGTCTATTGCCCCAGTTGAAAAGTGACAAGAGTAGACGGTTGCATCTACTATGCATATAGCATGGTCACCTCCAATTTTGTATGAACCCTAGGTTGCTAAAGTAAAGTTGGTAGACCTAAGAGTTGCATCATCCTTGCTAAAATATTGGGGCTCATCAATATTGTTTGTTAGTGGCACTATCACATAGTACTATCGATGCATAGTGAGAGAACTAGCAGTGAAAGCACTGGCAGTGACAACATTAGTAGTGAAAGGATTGTTGGTGACAACACTGTCGGTGTTACCCCCACTATAAGGGTAGCAATATCTATGGTTTTTCATTTGTGCCCTAGCCTATCATAAGAAAAGAAATCCAACAACACTGACAAGTGATAATGGATAGATTATTTGATAAGATTCAGTAGACATGGATAGTGGAAGAAAGGAGAGTAGTATAGATCTAATTTCAAATTGTAGTAGATATAGGAGAGAAGTGGAAAGTGGGGTGTTGTGAGCGGAGGAAGTTGGGACTCCCACTAAAGAAGATAAGACAAGAAATATTGTGAGTAGGGGCTAGGACAATCAAATAGGAATATGTGTGAAATGGGATGCGCATAGTAGAGTAGAGTAGAGGAGAAACCTTTTGTTCATCCTTTAGAGTAGGATTTGAATCGCGCAACAATAATGCAAGTGTGGATATATGCATGCAACTAGCTTGTGATGAGACAAGTTTTTGTGTCAAGGGCCTATTAGATGCCAATGAAACCTTGGGTTAATTTTGGAAATTTAATGAAAATTTAATTGTAAAATCCAAATTCAAATGTGAAATGGAAAGTAAATATAAATGCAAAATACAAATGAAAATGTAATGTGATGTAAATGAAATAAAATTGAATTTTTCATGGAGGGGAAGGCATTGGAAGATATTTTTAGGAAAATATTAAAATAATCCCTCATGATGTTAGGGTTAGGGATTATACATGAGTTTCTGAAGAGTAGCTAAGAAGGATTTGGGTCAGTCATTTTTTCAGTCTCTTTGGAGAGTGTTCTGCATAGCATTTTTGGGAGTGAGTAGGGAGCTTAGAGTAGCTACCTAGCCTCCCTTCCTCCATGGAAGGGAGGGATTCCTATTATTGAATTATCATTTTGTGTTAATGGAAAGGTAATCAACATTTCAACTTTATACTTATTGATTTCCATCTTATTCCTATTCTTGCAACAATTTTTTGTTATGAGCAGCAAGGGTATTATTTGCAATAATGTGTTCTTAATTGCAATAGTTTTCTGTGCATTGCAGCAATTTGGAGGAATAATCTATTGCAAAGTTTTGGATTGCAGCAATGTTTTGGATTGCAGCAACGTTTTTTTACTTGTAGCACTGGGGCATAATGTGTTTATTTCAATTGTTGTTAGTCTACTATCCATGTTTGTCGTTCTTAGCTATTGTATGTTAATGTTTTACGGCAGTGTGTCAATTATTTTGTTGGGAATAAAGAGCTTTATGTCGTGTTTTATTGGTAGTGGTTTTCATGTTTTAAATACGGCTACATTACGTAATTATGCCCAATTCAGTGTGTCTATTATCACTAGAAAATCCTAGTCATTTGTAGCCATTTTGGTTGTTTCGAGTAGCAGTTATGCTTTTGTAATGTTTGATCTTGTTTATGACAATAGCATGATTTGTGTTTCTGCCACTGCGAGTGCACAATATTGTGATGTAAAACATTCTCAATGCATGGTACTATTGGTGTGTGGATTATTGATGCACAGCACTATTTGTGCACAGTGAGAGTAGTGGTGGTGACAACACTGGCATTGACAACACTAACGGTGATAACAATTTCAGTGACAACACTATTACTGATGTTGCCACTATCAGCGTAGCACTACCTTTGGTTTTGCAATTGAGTTAGTGTTTGTGTGTTACGTTTAGCTTGTTCTCATCTTTGCAGCCTTTATTTTCTCTCTAGTAGCCCTCTTGTCTAGAGCGTCACCAACAATAGATTTCATCTCAATTGCAATGATTTAGAAGTAATCCATCGCAATTTCGATGTCCTAGAAATAGGACATCAGAATTTCAATGAAAATGGGGACTTATCGCTACAAAAACTAAAATAAATTACTTTTTTCTTCAGCATTACAAATCATTTTCACTCATCTAATGTGAACCAAAATTGATATTTATTTGGATTCATTTGGCCGCGTGACCTCTTCACCTAAGTTCTATTATATACAATATATAGGACTAATTCTATATAATATATTATATTTTATCTTCCACCGAGGATTCTTTCATTCCATAATATTCTTCCCCCCTCTATTCTCCTTTCGTCATGGCTATACCATCAATTAGCAATATGAATCACCATAGAGTCATGGTGAGACTTCCCCTACAATTCTTTGTCAATGTAAACCCCACCCATTTGAGCATCCTGACATTTATCTATTAGGGCGGCATGGGACAATACATTGATCTAATAGGGTCGCGTCAGAGGAGACATTGATCTACTAGGGCCACAACCAAAAGGCTTAGTAGCAAAATGGTAATGTGGCTTCTCCATGCTTCAAAATTGTTCAGTTTGGCTTTAAAACACTTGTGAAGATCCTCCTTCTCATGTAATAAGTTCATGTTATTTAGTTATTTTTATTAACTTTCATGTCTCTTTCATAATTATTGTTGGTGATATTTTCTGAGTTCTTTAAAAATTTGGAAATAGGGCTTTTTTAGCTTGAGAGGTACTTCCAAAGAACCTTCATTTTAGTACAACAATTCCTTTCTTTTAACACCTTGGACTCCATGCACCCAAGACACAAAACAAAGAACTTGTATGCTTTCTATTCATCCACAAGTTTAACCTTTTAACTCTAAATTTGGTAGGCAACTGGGAAGAATTTGGCCCTTGCAATATATAAATATATTCATAGGGTATTTTGTTGCCTAATACAATACCTAACCATCAAAGCCTACATACTAATCAACGCTGGTTTGTTTTGTCTTTGAGTTTCCATGCAAGTAAATTTTTGGCTAGATTTACATTTGCAGATATCCTAAGCCACAAATTTGTATGAAGGAGTCTTTCCCAAGTTTCACAATGGAAATATTACATTTGAGACTCTTCATTAGGTGGTTGTAACACAAACCTTGTAACTTCAGATCTTCCTTATAACTCTGAATTTGCGTTTTTTTTAGTATGTTACCAAAGTGTTTGACAAAATGTTTGAGTGAACTCTGTCACATGGATTCCAAGCTTGATTTTATTTCTTATCAAAAGGATTCACTTCATTTTGATAGGGTTAATGTCACAAAACCTTTCTCTAATATTATTATCACAAATATGTGCTACTGTGTTTGTGTCAAAACAAAAATATTCTTCTAAATGACCTTGACCATAGACAAAGAACTCGGGTTTGAGATATATGGATATTTAACGTTTACAAATATTTTTAGGTACATCATAAGGATTCTTGTGACTTGAACTAGGGAAAGAGATCGACTTCCCTATAGCCTAGCTCTGATACCATATTTGAAATTCAATTGCAAGCATGAATTTCTAATACGAGATAATTACTTGTGAGGATTCTTATTCTTTTAGCCATTATTCAATCTTCATCAAGAAATTATACTCCAGCATTTCAATAATTCAATTTTATGTACTTATATGTTAATTCTAAGAGGTCTTGGGAATCTATTAATGAGTATTTTCTCTTAGGACCCCATGAAAGAAACATCATAATGATTTAGCTTTTGTTGTTGTAGAAAAATACTTCTCAAAGATGGCCAACATGGTCACATAAAATAAGGCTATTGATGTGTGTATCTCTCATACCAACATTATGAATTTAAATTTTGAAAGTGTGAATTTTGAAATTCATAAGTATCAATTTCGATCCCAAAATTGTGAGTTTCAATTGTGAAATTATAAATTTTGATGCCAAAAGTGTCAATAGAAAATTGTTACGGTGCATATTTTAATTTCAATATTTTGAATTTATTTTCTAATGTGTATAGAATATCTAAATCGAATACCCATGTATAATAGTGAAAATTTTATTTTTTTTGTGTATGAATAACAACTTAATGATGCTAAATATATCAAAAATATATCAAGATTTAAGAGACATAATAAAGTAAAAACACATATAATAATTATTGCATTGCAAAGTTGTATCTTTCTCACAAATATTTGAGGAAATGCGCAATAACATTCCATAGAAAGAAAATGATGACAGTGAGTTAGTTCCTTTTACCAGCTTCCCCACCTTAGCTAAAAATGCTATAACTTATTTTAGTTTTGGAAAATATATTGATAAAATCTGTATCCCAAAAGCGAAGAGAGAAATCAATATTCAATATTTACATGAAGCGATAAGTGCTAATTAAAAATAACTACTAATTTATGAGTTCTTACAAGATATAATGAATTAAAAAATGGCAAATGTAGAGGCTTTTCGTTCTTCTTTCAAGTAAAGCTTTGTTTTTCGACGTCATTATCACTCCCTCAACTTTATTCGACATGTTATTTTTGTACCTAATTTCCATCAATTCCCTTCCACTTTACTTTTGTTATCTCTTCGTTTCATCATATCTTTGATGACAATGCCCATATGATGCTATTCATCTATGGATATGTTGATGGTGTTGGACCTGCCAGCATGTTAGGGGATCTCCCCAATAAGAAGTCCCAACTAGACCTCAGACTGTTTGGTGTAGGAGTCCCAACAGTGGGTCGTATGGTATCGCCTTGACTGCAGTTTTGCACAGAGGCAAGTAAGATCTCCCTATTGGTAGTAAGGGTGTGACATATGCAACAAGTCAAGGAAGGTGCATGAGAGGTTCTAACACACAGAAGATGACGTGAGTGCACCCCTTGGAAACCTATGAAAGCATGAAGTTAAGAAGGGAACACATGACCAAATATGCATCACAACATGGAAGGCAAAAAAGCTAGAAATCCAAAGTGATGGTTAAGTGAACACTATATTTCAGTAAGATTCATACATACATATACATAAAATAGATACACATGCATGTGTAAGAAAACACATACATATATCATTTAGAGTGAACAAGATAGTTGAAATACAATAATATATATGCATGAAACATGATGTCTCTGTTATATTAAGAAGTGTAAGTTCCAATCATACAATACAACCATGACCAACCACTAGTTCTAACAGTGGAATGGTACAGTCATTGCTGCCTGCTCCTCCAAAGAGATACACTAGCTCTACATAGTGGAGAAGCCAAGGCTCATTACAATATTTTCCAAGCTCTCTCTAAGATACTCCTATCGGAAGCTTGGCTAACGAAAAGCATTTACAATGAGTTATGAGGGGCTATATATAGCAAAGGGTGGGGTGGCCCTTGACATTACCCTTTGTGACAGTTCATCTACCCTCATGAATCTTCATCTACTCTATGATTGTTACATCCAACTATCAACACTTGAACTTACACTTGACAAGACATTACATACAATCTGCACATGTACCCATGTGAGACAAAATAGGCTTGAGCAAGTGATGCAAGACATCATTATGACTCAGACAACTTTGGGAAGACCAACTCTTCGATATCCTCATGGTGGTAAACAATAGCGAACTGATGCCATGCTTGGTAGTCTGCAAGGGTGTCCATGTACTCTGTGGTGGCATCTTTTTGGAAATGAAATCTTACCTCCATAACATCTGGGTATAGTGCTCAAGCACCTCTATTCAACACATTTGATAAAATGTGCATCAATGTCTTGAGTGTGGCCTAACCAACGACATACTGATGCATGGTGTCTACGCTAATCACTAAGTCTACATTGGTGGCTATGCACATAAACTAATCAAAGTACAAGTCAGGCTCCAGATGGACTTGTGCCTTTGTCTTTGCCTCAATGAGTGTCCCAATATATGGGATCATGTGTGCATGCATAACAAAATCCATACTCATGAATACCTATGCATGGGAAGCATGCAAACTAGTGATGAGATGCGGGAGATATTCATAGTTCTAGATCTAACTTCCGATGCGTGCCTTCAACTCAACTGCTAGGCTTCATCATCTTAGGAAAGTGTAATGAGACTCCCTTGTATCTCATTGTCCATGTTTTCATGTAATCAACAACAACATGCACGTTCAACAAGATATGGTATCTCCTTGCACATAATTGCTGCCAACCGTTGAGATGTACAATTGCCTTATGCATGGTACCAAACTTGGAATACAACAACCACACGAATGTGTCAAGGGAAAATACTTCATCCAATATTGCCTTCTTCAAATTTGCTCGAGAAGTTGTTGTAACCAATTCTCGTCCCTGTGTTGCCATCTATAACTCCTTTCCCATTCACTCATTCTCAGCTATCAAGAAGCGAACACTCAAGCTAGTGGCTTTAGCATATGCTCTAGTAGCATTAACCAACGCTGCTGGATGCTTACGTATGTCAGAGATGAACACTCGTTCCTCAAATTGCACAGGAGATGTGTGATCATCCAAAGTCGATACTCTATGAGATTGTACAACTGTATGTTGGAACTCATCGAATGAGATGTTGTGCATCTCTCCCTCCAGATTGTCTCCAAGGATCTCAGTTTCTCCTTGGTCGCTTGGGACTTGCTCCACTTCCAGATATGGTGAATATGGTGGGTCGACCTCTTAGTGGTAAGGCATGAGACCGATGTCTTTCTCTAGCTCGTATTCCTCCATGTATGTATCCATATGCTCAAGTGCTTGTTTAATCTCTTAAGCATATTCTTGCTCCTATGACTTCTCACCTTGTCTGCTTGGTGTGAGCTATTCGGATGATTCATTTACCTATACGGGTGCAGTTTCATCTATCTGTACATGTTGTGCCACCTGTTGTACATGTTCTTACTATGCTTCCTTCTCCCATCTGTGCAGCTCCTGTTCCTTCCAGAGTCGCTCCTTCAACTCATGCAACTCCTTCTCTATTTCCTCTATTGTCTGTTTTTCTCTCTACCTTTGCGCATTCCTCCTATTGTGTGATTGCCTCTTTGCCTCTATTGCCAAAGCTACTTTTTGTACAAGTGGGTCTGCTCAGAACTTGTAGCTTTGTTCTACCTCTGCATTATCGAAAATCTTCCTCTTGCCTTTGTCGTGCGCCAGTATGTTTACCTTTGCTGCTGTTGTTGCTTCTGCTCTCCTGGATATTGCTTTACATTGTTTCGCTAACCATTCCATAGCGATGATGATCCATTTACTGGGCCTCAAGAAGCTATAACAATATCTCTGTGAGTCCTCCTCTACCCAATGACATGCCTCGTTGATCCACTAAAATTGTACTCTTGTGCAGTGATCTTTTACAAAACAATGCGAGTCATATGGATTGTAGTTTCGAGCGTTGAATGGATATTTCTATATCTCCTCTACTTCAACATTTGCATGCTTGAAATTATGTATCTTGTATAACCCAATCCATAATGGAAGAGCGTGCTAAGGTGCCTTCTTCTTCTAGTGAAACTTAGCTGACAATCGTGGTGAGATGTGGTATGATACTTCTTGCATGATGAGCCTGTTCAAGGAAAACTTCGATATAACATGTGTAGGCTTCTCCGTGTTATACATCCATATGAAGATGTTAGATGGTGAGGCATGGCAATCTGTTATATCGATCAGTGTCTCCATTACTACCTTCGACATGTATGGTCGATCCTATTCAAATATCATCTTGTACAACAAGGTGAAGAGGTGATCTTACTTTTGTGTGATAACTTCTCTAAAGCTGCATTTGGGCAACATCTTACAATAAGTGTTCACATAGGTCTTCTCTAATTTCCATGCCCACTTCAAGCCCAGGAACTCCTGATGGGCACTGATTGCATCCAAGATATAAGCGAACATGTAGATTTTCGCTTGCTAACCTTTGGGCAGTTGTCAAACTCTTGTTACTTGTTCCTATAGCCTATAAGCCAACATGTAAAACCACTTCCATGCTTTGACTTCCCTAGCTAGTTGGTCCAACGTGATAACACAACTCTGTAGGAAGGTTTCTATGCTCTCTTTGCCATACAAAAGACATGAAAATATGACCAAGTATTGATATTCCTTCCGCAGTATCTTCGTTTTGTAAACCTAGTTGGGAGTCATCCTGAATTTGTCTAGCTCCTTTACCTAGTTCTTCAAGATACCTTTGGTGTTGGCATTGCTCTTGGGTATGTTTAAGGGTGTCTCCATGGTGATTACTAGCTTCAAAATATGGTACATATGTTCATAATCCTGTGCTGTAAAGGTAGAAATCTCCATCCCGTTGACACTACTCACTGTCATCGTCTCGGGATTAGTGTGCGAGATGACCCAATTTATCATTTCCACGCATGAGAACATGAGATACTTGCATGCAATTTGCTGTAATCTGAACTTGTGAATGTTCACATAGACTTGGAAGTCTTCGAGGTCTTCCCCAAATGTTCCTGCAAACACATCATTAACCTCTTAACATTTCATCTTGATGTCCTTGTCTACAATTATCTTGGTATCTTCATAGATCAACAAACTTGTAGAAACTCGCTCAACTACTGCTCCAGTTGCACTTCTGTCAGTGTCCTTTGATCCTGCTCCCTTGGAGGCCTTCAACCCTGAACTATTGAGAGGAAAATCAACACTTGCTAGATCTGGAGATATTGCCACATGCATGGTAAGAAATTTATCAACTAAACCAAAGAAAACTTGAGGGATGACATGCAACATACATGGGGATTGACTGGCAAGGATTGCGTAATTTTTCATATGAGGCCAGGAGACTGGCTACTGGAACTGCGCAAAAGGAAGTCTCGACTACTAGGAGGTTAGCTAGATGCTAGCATTGTGCAATTCTCAATCCAGACTAGCCTGTTGGCTGCTGGGATTGTGCAATGCACAATTTTAGCTGGTAAGGATTGCAGGCCTAGTGATTGCATTGTGCAATTTTTTGGGATAGTAGTCACTGCCTTTTAGAATTTCACAATGCAAGACTGGAGGATAGTCACTAGGAAAAAATGCATATTTTCAGGGAGGAAGGCAGAGCCTTCCCTCTTAGGATTGCACAATTTTGTCTTCCTACGGTAGAGTGCAAGCCAAGGTTGCCCAAACCCACAGACGGGAAACTGAAGAAAAATTGAATGTGAATGCATGGAAATACTGAGTGTAAGCAAGAGTGAATGATCATGCATGAAAACAATGAATGCAAGATTCACAAAACAGAATAACATGCATGTGTGTGAAACGAGTAGCCGAATCAGCAACCAGTCATGCAAAATAGTGTCATGCATGAGAGAGTAGTGAGATGTTAACGAAAACTAAAATGGTGTTATTACAAGAGAATATGCATGTAAACGATAGCAAGCATTCACAAAAATCAAGAATATAGCACTCACACAAGCCAAAACATAAAAAGCAACAGAAATTCTACAAAAGACAAGTTAAGCCAACTTACCTGGAAATAGATGAGCTGTATGTGTCGAAGACTCCTAGATATGATGTATGATGTCAGAGCTCCAAGACTGATGTGAAGGAATGAGCTCTAAAGAGTTAAATAAATAAGATTGATGCTTGTTGGTGTCCGAGTGTTAATAAAATATTAAACCCTTTCCTAAATTTATTCATCGATCTGGGTGCGCACAACTTTCAAGGTAACACACAAGGTATATGCAGGGGCAAGGTTAAATCCTTGCATCAACCAAGGATTCATGATTAAGAAATCAACACATCATTGTAACAGGAATAGAAATTAAATCACAGAACTTAAAATCCATTCACAACAATCTATATAGTGATATGTAACAACAATAAAGAAATAAACACAACAAGTAAAACAACATACATAAAAGAAAATACGCAGCACCTGATCTGTTATGAAACCAGCTCACAAAAATATAGAAAAGGTAGTTGAACGCCTTAGAATTCGGCCTCTTCTAGGGGGCAACCTCCTTTACATTACACAAATGAAGTCGACCTAACAATAATAATATAAAGGCACAAAAATAACAATAGAGGGAATCTATGGGGCATAGTAATAACAATATGGGGACAATAGGTGCACAACAATATTAATAAGGGATACAATACAATATTAATGGGGTCATCACTAGTATTATAGAGACCTAACATGCCCCTCTCGTTTAGAAAAGTGTTGTCCTCAACATTTGAGTAGTTCTGGATGCTTGTGTATAAAATTATCATCCTCCCATGTGGAATATTCAGCGGATAAGTTCTTCCACTTGATGAGATACTCTGAAATGGATCAATTTCCTAGTTGTCGAGTTCTTGTTTCTATGATTGCTTCTAGTTCCAATATATTTTTTCCTTCCTTGTCAAGTTCTAGAAATATTGTTTGAACTGGGAGCTTGTCGCCTATAACCTTCTTTAAGCATGAAACATGGAAAACTAGGTGCACTTGAGAAGCTGCAGGAAGCTCCAATTTGTATGCCATAGTACCAATCTTTTGCAACACCTTGTATGGACCATAATACTTTGGTGAAAATTTATTATCCTTCTTAGCTTGCTTGAGAGACATTTGTTTATATGGTTATAGCCGTAGGAATACCCAATCACCTACATCAAAACTTCTTTCATTGTGATTTTGATCTGCCTGTTGTTTCATTCTATTCTGTGCCAACACAAGGTTATCCTTTAAGAGTTGGACAACTTGTTGTTAATGCTCGATGTGATGTTCCACTTCTTGAACCTTAGAATTTTCTCTTAAATATGATGTGATGGATGGTGGCTGATATCCATAAAGTGCCATAAATGCGGTCATTTTTGTGCAGTATGGAACGAAATGTTATGCCACCATTTAGCCAGAGGCAACCATTTAACCCACTGTGTATGTTTATCAGATACAAAGAAATGAATATATCCTTCCAAACATTTGTTTACTATCTCTGTTTTCCCATCAGATATAGGATGATAAGATGAGCTATGAGCTAACTGAGTACCAAGACAAGAAAATAATTCTGTCCAAAAATTTCCAGTAAAAATGGGATCTCTGTCACTTACAATAATATTTGGGTTTCCATGTAGCTTTTGAATTGTTTCCATAAATGCCGTAGAAACAACACTGGCTTTAAATGGATGTGATAATGCACAAAAGTGTGCATACTTGGTAAGTCTGTCAACTACCACCATGATGACACTCTTTCCCTCAGACTTGGGTAAACCTGTGATAAAATCCATTGAAACCTCCTCCCAACGTTGGCTTGGAACGGATAAAGGTTGTAATACACCCGGTGTCTTAATTGTTTCAACTTTATTTTGTTGGCAAACCAAACATTCCGCCACAAACTTTTGAATATCTGATTTAAGGCCATCCCAAAAAAAATCCTTCTTAACCCTGTGGTAAGTTTTTAAAAATCCTGAGTGCCCTCCTAGGGGAGAAGTGTGCAATTCCATAAGAATCTTTTGTTTTAGCTGGGAATTCTTACAGAGGTATAAGCGATCTTTGTACCATAACGAATCATTTTTCCAGCTAAATGTATCAGACGTACTGGAATCTTGTTGTAAACTTCGAATAAGTGCCAACACTTCTTCATCATTCTTCCATTCCTCCCTTGCTTCGTTTATCCAATCTGGTTGGATAATAGAAATGGCACACAAAAACGCTTCCACATCCTCA
>APFE031190269.1:0-20014 GCA_000404065.3 Pinus taeda | reverse complement strand
TCCATTACCTCTTGTGCCAAGCTGAACATTTGTTCTTTGTCAGCCTTCAATTCCTTCAATTGTCCTTCCAACCATCCTACCTTGAGCTGCTGCTTCGCATACCTCAGCCATAATCTATCCACATGCTTTGCATATTTGAAAATAGGTTTGGACGCCTACTCCTGGGATTGTTTTACCTCATTCTGTTAGTGGGTTGCGTGGATTTCCACTTTTGAATCTCAACTGTCAAGGAGAATTCACAGCCTTTGAACAAATGCTCGATAGGGTCCATTTGGGTAGCAACAGAGGTCGTTAATACATTGTCTACCTATGTTTCTGCCTTGGCCACCGTATATTTGGGCTCCTTAGCCCACCGTTTATACTTCCTTACATGTTTCTTAAGTCGATGCACCTGCTTCCTCAACCTCCAAACCTCTGTTTTCAACCACATTGTATCCTTGAATTGTAGCTAGTATTTATTTTTAAGGGGCAGCCTCCATTGCTCTTGTAGTTCTATCCACTCCTGCTTAATAATTACTTCATCTTGCTCTGCAGTTGGTCCAGCAAGTAGTTGATTACTTGGAGGAATATCTTTTGCGCCTTCTCCCAGGTTCTCATGCCTCAGTTCCTCTCCCTCGATTACTTCTTCCTTGAAAAACATCCCAACAGGCCTTGTAGCTATTTCATCGGGTGGTGGATTACTCAGGAGGGTATCTATAGGTTCATCTATCAGGACTATCTTGCTTGGTCCCCCTTCCTTGAGAGAAACTGCTTGCTTCTTAACAAGTTGTTTCGGCAGGTGGTGAGTCGACCAAAGGAGTATCCACCAGCATTTCGACTAGAATCTCCCTTCCTGGTTCCCTTGTTTCAGAAGCACCTATTTCTTCCTCTCCTTTGGGTTCCAAGGCATTTACCTAAACAATGCCTTCATCACACAGCTGCTATTCTTGTGGTTCTATGGGGTGTTCTTCCTCCCTCTGTCCTTCTGGACGGTCTTCTTGGGAGTCCACAGCCAATAGAATAGTAGTAATTGGGCCTTTAATTTACCGATCAAACTTCAGAATGGGAGGAACAACAACCTTCTCCTCTGAGCATCAAGCGAAACGAGACACCCTCACCCCTTTCGAAATGGAGGCACAAAAAGAAAACAAAAAAATGTTTTTTGTCTGGTCTATAATAGTCTTGGTTGTGACTACGAGCTCTTTTCCCCTATCGGTAAAAATTCCACTCTGGCCCGAGACATCCTCCTGTGCGGCCTCTTGTCCCACGGTTGACACTAGTTCTTGTGGAGCAGTGTCAACCTCAGGATTTAATTCTTCCACATTTTCTGGAGCTGAATGGCTTGGTGGTGGTTCTTGTGTGACACCACCACCCATATCCAACAATTTCCTATGCAGATGACGCTGGCATTATTTCCTCTGGCACGTCATTAATAAAGGTGGACTCTTGTATCACCATGTCAACCCCATCCATTGTGTCCATAATTCCTTCCTCTGTTGGCTCCATGGTCTCTTCTGCCTCAGGTATCTCTTGCCTTAGTCTCTTTTCTTCCATTAGCCTCATAGTCGAGGTTGGTTCTTGTGGAACAACCTCCACTGTGGCACTAACAAATTCTTTTGTTTCAACTCTTTCCTCCCTTAGTCTATCTTCCTCCATTGGCCCCATGGTCGAGGGTGGTTCTTGTGGAACAGCCTCAGCTGTGGTTTTGACAATTTCTTCCATTATCTCCACAGTCGAGGCTGGTTCTTGTGGTACAGCTTCGACTGTGATACTTACAATTTCTTCTATCTTTGACCTTCCTTGCTCTAGTACCTCTTCTTCCATCAGCTCCACAATCGATGCTGGTTCTTGTATAACAACCTTGATTTTTTCTTCCACTTCAAGCTCCCTTCCTTGCTCTAATTCCTTAGCCTCTATTTCCTTAGCCTCTATTTCCATATCTTCTAACTCTTTTTTATTTATGTATTCATCCTCTGCTGCTGGTTCCTCCTCCATTCCTTCTAGCTCCTCTTCCCTACCAGCAATAACAACTACTATCTCTTCTTCTGTTGATTCGCTGAATGTTTCCCATGGAATTTGAGACTAGGCTAGTGCATGTGTAACCAGTAGTTGAGCCAGCCCATGGCTGGTAATGACTGCTGCAACTTGTCGTGAGCGCTGAGCAGTTTGCGCCATCGGTTGCAGGCTTTTCAACAAAAAGAAAGGCATGTTCAATGACAAGGTCTTCAACTATGGAAATCAGAGGAGAGCTAGCACCCTTAAGTGATACTTGAATATCATGGTGTACCTCCCTTCAAAATCTATGTATTTCATTACAAAACTTGCTACATCACCGCATGGATGTGGTAATGAATTCTAGTCATACCCTCATCCTTTTTGAAAAATTCTCTCACCATCTTACAAGAATGCTTTAGGGAACTCTAGGAGGGAGGTTCTCCATGAAAACCAACTCTGTCCTTGCCCGGGTAATCCACTAACTTCTACGATGGCTTCCTCTGTGACAAGGATTTCTATCCCTCTAACCCGTGAGCTTTCTTCACCTATGTTAAGTGCGAATTCTACTACAATTCCTTCATTCAACCCCTGCAACCTGTTGAGATAAACATCCCAACCTTCACTAAAAAATATCTACCACAATTCCTTGTTGTTGCAGACCAATCTGGTATCCTCCGGCTCGTGACGCACAGCCAACCCACCCATCATTGTAGAAACAATAACAACATAGTGGAAGCAGTCGGCTGTTAGGGAGAGAGTAGTAGCAATCCACACTAACAACGACAATGGTAACAACATGGTGGGGGTGCGAGGTAAAAGGACAATGAAAATGGCCAGTAGATTTCGGAAATAGAAAGGAATGATGGGGAATTACGGCAGTACAATGGAATAATTATAGTAATAAATTTCGATGCATTGGGAAAAGACTGGTAGCTTATTGGTGTACAGAATTCAAATTCCAATGCATCGTGGCCATTATCACAAAATCACGATATTTTTAGGTTACCGTTTGTATCAGATTTAGTAATGATGTATCATTGTTGTAGTTTAAGTATGTCATCGTTTATTCCTTACGGTACCCACCCAACTTAAAAGTGGTCGTTTGCGGCACGTATATGTCTCATTAATGGAATATTTTAATTGAATCCGTAAAAGTCAATGGAGGCATACCTAGCAACCTACCTGGTGGTGGAGTAACAACAAAGTAACCAGTGGAGTAATAGCACTGGCAGAGTAACAACACCAACAAAGTAACAACAATGGCGGAGTAACAACATCGACAGAGTAACAGCAGTGGCAGAGTAACACCGTCGACAGATTAACAGTACTGACAGAGTAACAACATCGACTATTACTTGGAAAATTTTCTTTCAGCAACTCCTTGTCATGTTTTGATCATTATCCCTGCAAAAGACAAACAAGTAAGTAGTAGTAACCAGATATATATTTATATACTATATATATATATATATTATATTATATATATATATAGAGAGAGAGAGAGAGAGAGAGAGAGAGAGAGAGAGAGAGCATTCTCTACACCAACAACCATCCAACCAGATTTATCTGAGAGATGTTTGATGAAGGCATCCTTAGAATTTGGATGGTGGTATAATTTCAGACGGTGTCCATTCACTAAGAAAGAAGCATGAGTGCCATCTATTGTAACCAATCTGATTGTGTGTGTGTGTGTGTGAGAGAGAGAGAGAGAGAGGGTAGAGAGAGCATTCTCTGCACCAACAACCGTCCAACCAGATTTATCAGAGAGATGTTTGATGAAGGCATCCTTAGAATTTGGATGGTGGTATAATTTCAGACGGTGTCCATTCACTAAGAAATAAGTATGAGTTCCATCTATTGTAACCAATCTGATTGTGATATTCTCAAACACAACATCCACTTCATAGGGTCCCATCTAGTGAGTGTGAAGCTTCACTTTGAAATCTTTGAACTGGGAGTCATAGAGCAATGCCCAATCTCCTGTATGAAACACCTTGTTCTTGATAAATTTATCATGCCACTTCTTTCTCTGTTGTTGAATAGCAATAGTTTTCTAGAAAACCACTGAACGGATTTCATATAATTCGTTGAGTTCTTCGAGCCAACGTTTCTAGGCCTCTTATAAGTCTAATCCTACTTCCAAAGCTGTTATGAGCATGCTGATCTCAAATTCAACCAAAAACAAGGGGGATTTCCCGTAGACTAACTCAAATGGTGAGAACCTAGTTTTATTCCGCCATGTTATCATAAATGCCCAGAGAGCTTCTGGAAGTTTCTAATACCAATCCCGATGATGGCTTGCTACAGTTTCTGTCAAGATATTTTCCAATACCTTGTTTGTACTTTCTACCTGTCCATTCGCCTAGGGGTGGTAAGGAGTTGTCACTCTATGTTTAACCCTATATTTCTGCATAAGCCTTTCTATCATGTGAATGTGAACTATGCCTCTCCATCTGAAAAAATCTCCCTTGGAGTACCATATCAAGTAAAAATCTCTTTAAAAAGAAAATCTCCAACCACCTATTATGTTGCTTTCGCAACTGCTCTGGCTTCCACCCACTTAGTCACATAATCAGTGCAGACTAGAATGTGAAAGTTTTGATGAATAGGTGGGTTAAAAGGTCCAATGAAATCAATTTCCCACTTCTCAAAAGGTTTGAGGACTACTTGGGTCTGTAGTGGCATCTCATTTGATTTTCCAGGCTATCTCATGCTTGACAACTGTCACATATCCATACATAGTCTCGGGCATCATGAAAGATAGAAGGCTAGTAATATCCCATTTGCAGCACCTTGTGGCTTGTTCTTTTATCTGCAAAATGTCCTCCACAAGGTCCATCATGGGCAACCTTCAATATATCATAGATTTCATCCTCAGATACACAACGTCGAATTTGCTGATTAATCCCTATGTGAAAAAGGTACCCTGCCATCCATGAATATCGGGTACTATGATGAATAATTTTTTGATGTTCCTTGTATGACAAGTGACAAGGTACCTTCCCTATAGCAAGATAGTTAGAAATATTTGCATACCACAGAGTGTTAGCAGAAATTGAAAAAAGATTCTCATGTGGAAAACTATCTTCTATGGGTGTACCTTCAACATTATTTTCTAGTATAGATAGAAAATTAGCAACCACATTGTCCTTTCCTAGTCTATCTACTATGGTAATGTCAAATTCTTGAAGTAACAAAAGCCATCTTGTAATATGACCAGGAGTAATGGGTTTATTCATCAAATACCTGATTGCTACGTGATCAATATGTACAAAGGTGGGATACCCAGTAATATAATGCCGAAACTTCTTGATGGTGTAGATGACAGCAAGGAATTATTTTTCAGTCATTGTGTAGTTTAACTCAGTAGGCACCAAGGTCTTACTAACATAGTAAACTGCATATGGTACCTTGTCCACCTATTGTCCCAAAACTACCCCAACTGTTATCTGAGAGGCATCAACATGAATATGGAATGGTAATGTCCAGTCTGTCCCTCGAAGGATTAGAGTGCTACAAACAAGTTCCTTAATCTTCACAAAGGATGCATCACAATCATCTGTCCACACAAAATCTGCATGTTTTGTCAACAATTGAATATGTGAATGTGCTATTTTAGAGACAATTTCTATAGAACACCTATAATAACCAGCACAACTAATGAAAATATGTACCTGTGTGGGTGTTTTAGGTATCAGGAAGTGCAATATTACCTTTATCTTATGGATCCATTCGAATACTAGTATCTAAAAGTAAATTCCCCAAGACTATTCCTTCCTCCATCATCATGTGGCATTTTACTGTGCTCAAAGAGACATGCACCCATTTACATCTTTCAAAAACGTTTTCTAGATTCTCCAACCCTTCTTTGAATGAGTCCCCGTATGGAGTGAAATCGTCCATATAAATCTCAACACTATCATCTACCAAATCAGAGAAAATCCCCAAAATTTCCCTTTGAAATGTTGTAGGCACATTATAGAGACTAAATGGAAGGACCCGATATGCAAAGGTTCCCCAAGGGCATGTGAAAGTGGTTTTATCCTGATCTTCAGGAGCTATTTGGATCTGGTTGTACCCACTAAATTCATCAAGGAAGGAGAAGAACTTCTTCCCAACCAAAGTATCCAAGACTTGATCATTGAATGATAATGGAAAATGGTATTTTTGTGTTGCCTTATTTAATGCTCTGTAATCCACACATGTCTTCCATTTACCATTTTTCTTGGGGACAATCACCAATGGGGAAACCCATTAGCTATCTAAAATGGGGTATATAAATCCTACATCTAGTAGCTTTTAAAGTTCTTCCTTGACATTGTTTTTCAGAGCGGGGTTCGTCTTCCTCTGGGGTTGTCTCACAGGATGCCAATCCTGTTTGATGTATATATGCTGGGTACATAGGTTGGCAGGAATCCATTTCATGTTTGTGTCATCCCAGGTGAAGGCTTCTTTGTCTTTTTGAACAACATCCAGGATTTTTTTTGTTTGGGATTCTGACATATATGGATTACTATTTAGGGTCTTCCCTGGCTCTGTCTCCACATAAATGCTATCATGGGACATAGTTGCATGTAGCTCTTCGAATCCATCTACTGTTTTAATATTTTCCTGCATTTCACAGCTCAAGACAAACTTTAGGATTCGCTGATTTGAATCTAAAAAAGAATAGGGATCACTAATAAAAGTGGTAATTGTGTCATCTTATGTTTCTATTTTCAACTGAATGGCATGCTCAATAGTAAGGAATGGTCTTAATTACTCATTTTTAGATTCTGACTCTTCCTCTAGTAAAGGTTTCTTATGATTAGTTGGCTTCACTAATAGGCTAGGTTCTGCAGGAGGGTATAACACCAGATTTTTAGAAACTTGCCTATTTGAGATAACCATGTGCCCAAAATGACACCCAATATAAGCATTTGCAATTGCTAGCCATGGTCTTCCCAAAATTAGGGGATGGCCACCAACTAGGGACTACATTTGCAGCACTAGGAAATCCATAGGGTAATGCCATGAATCAACTGAGATTGTGATATCTTCCAACTATCCTACCGGCTTGACTGTAGATCGATCTACCAGATTTAACACAGTAGGTGTATGTTTTAGATTTCGAAGACCTAGTGAATGCATAGTTTCAACGGTAATGACATTTATGGTAGCACCAAAATCTACCAATACATTCAGAATTTCTACTCCATTAATTTGCATGGTTAGAATTAGGTTCCTGGGATCCCCATATTTCATAGGCATGGCCTTTCCCATCTTAAAATATGATATATTTCCCATCACATGAGTGGTGAGTGTGTCTCTTGATTTCTTATTAGGCTTCTTAGCACAATATTCCCTAAGAGTTTTTTTATATATAGGTACGTCCCTCATAGCTTGTAATAGAGGGATCTAAACAAACAAAATTTATAACTCCCCTAACAAGTCAAACTCAACTTGAGGGATCTATTTACTCAAGGTCAATATTTCTGGATAGGGTGGTTCAGCTCGATGTTCTTGAGTAATTAGCGGCTAAGGAGGTGTATGATTTTTACTAACTTGGTTCGATTGCTCCTCAACTGTTTCTTATTCTTTTGCCTCACTTCCAACTTGTGTAATGATAACAAGTGAGGGTTAAGCATCTACTAGCCACCCAGATCTCAAATTCATCTCATAAATTTTTGCGGTGGAGATGTTGTATGAAGGTAGGTTGAGGGTGTCAGCTTGCTGAGCTCCTTTATTATTAGGATTCAGATTGGGTTGGATAGGAACCCGAGGATGAATAGATTGATTACTAGGAGGCATATTAGATGGCAATTAGAGTTGTTTTTGTGGCATTGACTGGGTAAAATGTCCAGGAGGAGAGGGTCCATGCCAATTTGAAGCCCACAAAGAACTCGAACTAGCTTCAGGAGACCACTGCTGCCAGGGTGGAAGTTGATATTGGAGCTACATAGGTGGATAAGGCATGGACTGAGGACCCATATGAAAATTATTGAAATACTAAGATGGATCCAGAAAAATACCTTGATTTCCAATTGGTGGCTAAGGTTGCCATGGCTTTTTGGATCCCATAAAGTATAGTTGCTCTATCTCTTTGCCTGTCCCTTGAGAGACTGCTTTCAATCCTGGCAAGGTGGGGCATGAACTTGTTTTATGATTCAGCTCACTGATTGCACATTCCTTTATGAAGGTCAATGGCCATTCTTTCTATGGATGCTTCCTTCTACACTTTGGGCAAAATATAGCCATAGTCCTTTCCAATTCCATCTATTTTTGTTTTACTTGTAGTGTGTCCATTTGTGCAGACAGGGTACTCAGGATATCAGTCCACGAGGTACTTTTGTTGACCGAATTCCCTGTTTCTTCCTTGCAACTCCCCTTGAGCATTGAATTCACAACTCATAGATGGTATCGAAGTCCTCCTTTGATATGTCTCCCTTCCCCACTATGTTTAACAGCTCGAGAGAGTCTTCTCGAAAGGCTCAGAGAAGGATAATTTTTAAAATGACCTGATCTTTGTAGTGTGTACTTAAATCATTCCACATAATCCTCCATGTTCTCATCTTCTTTCTACATGAACTTAAAAAAAATCTTCCTTAATATCCCAAGATTTACAATAGTCTTGATACTTCTCCAGGAAATAGGTTTGCATCTCATCCCATGTGGTGATATTCTTTCCTTCTAGACCCATAAACCATCGCAGGACTGTCCCTTTTAGTGTAGCAGGGAATATTTTCAATTTCTGAGAATCCATTATATAATCATACCCTCGATATATAATATCAAATTCAAACAGGAATGTGTCAGGATCCTCTGATGTCATCCCATGAAAGCTAGGTAAAGTTGTTAAAGGAATGGGCTTTGTTGGTGCACCAGTCCCAAGATCCCCAATTGGCAAGTCAATAGTAGAGGCTGTAGGTGCCATGAATATCCTCCAAAATCATTGGGGATTTCAGGAGGTTCTGTAGGAAGTGGTGGAAGGGTTCATATCACAGGAGTTTGAGTTTCTTTGACAACACTTCCTTTATCCCTTGGTTACAAAAGTACCTCTACAACTTCTTCCTCTTTGTCACAATGGCTTGACTTTTCAGACCCCTTCTTAGCAACTTCTTCTTCCCTACTAGAATGGGATGATCCCTCAGATATTATTCTTGCAACTTCTTCTTCCTCTGTTACCAACAATGGTACTCCTTTATTAGGTATATTGCTGCATACCTCTTCTACTGCAAGAAGGGTCTTTCATGTTGAATCAACAGGGGGTGCTGTGGATAGCACTAGCTATTCTATAGATTGTCCCTTAGATCTTGTTCAAATACCTAGCCTTACAACAGCATGAGAAGATGCCTCTAATTCAACTTTTGTGATGATTTGCTGGATATAATTATTCCTTCCCAAATCCTATCCTCCCTTCTTTATGGCTCTTCCTCTGTCCCTTTTATTAGAATCTTTGTTCATGCAACTCGGTGAGAGGAAAATATATAAATTAAGTCATTATGCTTAGGACCTAGAGTAGGGTGTCAAATTACCATTCCCTCCCAAGGACAAGAGATTAATTTTAGCAAACAAGAAAGGAAAATAGCTAAAAACGAGATCTAGGATCTAGGGCCTGGAGCAGGGTGTCAAAAGACTCTTCCCTCCCTAAGACAAGAAACTTAAACAAGAAAAGAACACACATACAAGGAAATCTATAGCTTGGAACCTAGAGAAGGGTGTCAAAGGACTATTCCCTCCCCAAGGCGAGAGATTGGGTTTTAATAATGCAAAAAAAATCAAAACTTCTAACCGAAGAAAATAACTCGGCCCAAAAACAATAATAGTAACAAAAATCAAACATTACACTCAGGACTTAGATCAGGATAGCACTTCCCTCCCTAAGATGAGAGATTGATCCTTTGGTTGATACAGATCGTGCCTTGCACCTTGTTAGCCTCCTTGGAAATGGTGCCAAAATGTTGTTGTCTGACTGTGAATAAAATATTCAACACTTTCCTACATTAATTCATCAATGGAGGTGCATATAAATTTCAAGGTAACGTGCAAGGTATATGTAGGGGCAAGGTTACAACCCCTCATTAACCAAAGATTCGTGATTAAGGAATCAACACATCGCTGTAATAGGAATAGAAATTAAATTGCAGAACTTAAAAGGCGTTCATAGCAATCTATATAGTGATCTGTAATAGTAATAATGAAATAAACACAACAAGTAAAACATCATACATAAAATAAAATATGCAACACTCGATCAGAAGAGTGGGCCCATCTCTCTGATCAGGGCTGCGTTAAATTATAGCTAGAGATAGAACAACGAAATTGCTTGTATTTGATTAATCTGTGAAGAAGTGTTTACAATGCATATCTTTGTGCAGCTAGCCCTTTTGCATAGGAATAAAACCCCTTTATAAAAATACATGGGTAATAATATATTCCCCAAAACCTGGCAACTAAATGCCCAAAATATGCAATAGTTTAGAACAACACTAGTCGCCAAGAGAGAGCGAGAACATAAATGATCAAAAAAAGGCTTGAAAACAGCTACAAGTTGGTTATGTTGTCTCAGCATTGCTGAATAGCTACTATGAATCACAGAACTACTGCTATATGTTGTGAAAGAGATACTTGTTCACCATAATCTGCAGACATAACAAGTTTTAGTAGTTTGCATAGGCAAAACCCTTGTGACTTTACTTCATAAATTAAATATTCCAAGGGACATAAGAAAGGAGGGTTACCTCATGGGTTTTTCATAATAAATGCATGTCAATTAGTGCAAAAAGGATGAAAGGATGGGTGGAAATGTGAGGAAAGGATAAGCAGATTTGGTGCCAAACAATTCTCATGATGTGCATGCCACAAATCTAGGAAAAAGTGACACTTGGAGGGAATATTTTAAAACGATCTTTGCATGTAACCTCCAGCTGCTAAAAATATCTCCCTAAAATCTAGGGATGCTTTTTGAATGTTATTTTTTTTTCTATTTTGGGAAAAATTAGCCCATGCATGCAAGTCAAGTTTTTTCGGTCCTGGGTGGAATCGGTCAACTCGATGGCACATGCAATAGTCTTCTTGCCTGAGGGAGAAATCTGCACATTTTTGGGAGGGAGTTGGGTTGGCCACCCAGAGGGATTGTGCAATTTCTGGGCTAAGTAGCTGACTATTACCCATAATTGTGCAATTTTTGGACTGAGCAACCTTGTTGGGTCAGATTGCATAGTTTTTCCATGGAAGGCTGATAGGCAAAGTTATGAAATTCCTGAGCCCAGCAAGATGCTAGTCAATATTGTGCAATTTTTGGAGAGAAGGTTGGATCCCCTCCAGAATTACGTAATTTCTTGAGGGATATTCTCAGCCTAAACTTGGACCAAGTCGGGGAAAGCAGCATGTTAGGGGAATGCAACAAGCTACAATGCATAGGCTGTCATGTTAGTAGAAAACCACTGAAGCTTGTCTACTTTATAGTGTAAGACATGCTACTGAGGATGGTTTGTGGGAGGCTCCAAAATGAAGCTAAGGAAAAATTTTGAAGGGTGGTTGTAGCTGCTACAACACTTGGCGACACACTGCTATAACTCTAGCTCTCTTAATGGACCTTGTTTGTGAAAAATAAGTCTATCACCTCTGAAAGTATTGTTCAATTCTTCGTTCATCTTAGTTTCCAGACTTGCTTGATTGGAATATGTAGCATCTACCAAGCTCTTGGTCCATTGACACACATTAAAAGCCAAGTCAACACAGTTGTTTCTATTGAGGTTGAGGGGTATATTGGTGCATAAGAAGTATAGTCATCAGAGTGTTAGTTTCATCTTTGGTGTTTCTCCACTGCCGGTAGGCTTGGATAGTACCCTAACAAAGTTACACAAGAATACAAGCATCGCTCAGTTGCCAATGAGCCTTGCTAGTACCCCAACAAAGTTACTTGCATCACCTCTCTATGTAGGAAGCCTTTCACTTCTTTCACCTTATTCATTTCTCATTGTGAAATTTTTCACTATTATTTTTTTCATAACATGTGCATCACACTTATTCATTTCAAAGGTGGAAGAGGGATCCCAACTTATTGAGACAAGAAGAGGTTGTTCCTCTAGAGAAATATTTTTTATATACCTTTGACATGCTTGTTAAGGTTTTCTTCCTCACCTTACTCTACTTGACTGAGCTGCCAAGGGTTAACCCAAAAACAACCAACTAGAGAAGGTGACACTAGTTAGAATGAAAGCGTTGTGTTTTCACCAAGGTTCACTTTGAACAGTCTGTATTTTCCATTGGCGTATCATAGAATGAAGATAACAAGTTCTTCATATAGAGGCGAGATGATAGATAACCAAGTATTGATAACTGCACAAGTCTTCTTGTACTTTAGCTAGCTTGTTTCAAGAACCGCACACGGTTTCATGCGAAACTAACCTACGAGCAAAAAACAAGAATACAAACAACAAACAAAGCAAAAGTATAAGTAAATTTGAAAGCAATGCAGAAATCAAACAAGCAAGCAAACAAACAAACATGTAAAGCAAGTAAGAAAACAAGCATGCAAGCAAACAACCAAAAGCAAACACTACTCCTACTCATAAGCTAATAGTGCATGTACATAATCACGTGAAGTGATACTTCCAATGCAGCCACCGACACAATGGTTGACCCATGTTGGTGAAGGCATGGTTCACGAACAACATAGCTATGTGAACCAGCAAACAAGAAAAATATAAAAATGAAGACAGACACACTCCAAGTTTAAATGTGTCCACAAAACATAAGTGAGTGCAAGTACATCATATGTAGTCTATGGACTTATCATGGCATTGTATGAAACTACATGCATCTATGAAGCATATGCATACCCTTGACTGTGACATGCAAACAAATGAAAGAAACAAAAACAACTTGCATCGTGCACGTGTTCTTGCAATGTAAGATTCCTCTAATGCATGAGTGATGGGATCGTGTAGTTTGAGTGGAGGAAGTATGATATGTGTGTGAGATTGATCTTCAATGGATACAGATGAGTGATGAGGAGCCTTAGGTGTTTCAATAATCTCTTGATCAGAAGTGAAATCAACCTCAGGATAGTGAGGGCCTGACATAACCATCAACTCAGGCTGAAGTGCCTCGACAATCTAGGGGGTTTCAACTTCGTTGACAAATAGATCATCATAAATAGGTGGCTTCGAAAAATCAACTATGATAGAATCATCATCATGATCAAATACATGAGTAAATAGATCAGACAACTAAGATCAGCAAAATCAATGATTTCATCAGCATCCCCATGGTCTGATGAATCAAATAGAGGGGTAGGTGAAAAGTGGAAAAATTCACCCTCTGTGTTTCTAGAATAATCCGGTGAAAAGTTAGGTGGATTTTCAAAGGATAATTTATCCTCTTTGTCGTCGTATAATGGACTGACATCCAGTGTGTCCTACAAATGATCAACAAATGTGCATTCATAGATGGAGATACACATGTGAAATCATTGATGGAAGTTTCACCAAAGATGTCAAGAAAGAACGGATGGGGCTCATACAGAAGGGAGTCATCCTTCACTGAGTGTTGATGCTCAAGCTCCCAGTCATACTCTTCGTTTATGAAAACACATGTTGGTTGTGTAACACCAACACTATTGATGGCTTGATCCTCGTTCATAAGTGTAGAGTCGAGAATGGAAGAACACAAGACAATATCATCTAGGGGATCATCTGAGTACAAAGATGGATGTTGTGTTACAAAATTAATGTGACAACTCAATGGACTCACAACCAAATCTAAGTGAAGTTTAGGTGAAGTGATGTTGGGAGGATGTGACAATTGAACAGATGTGTGTGCATTTTCTCCCACATCACTATGTAGCAGTTGAGCTATTTGATGAGGGGATGATGGACATTCACTTGTGACAATGACTGTGTCCATCTGTGATTGCGCAACTCCATCACTAAAGTATGCCAAGGGAGGCTTGGGCTCAAACTTCTTCTTAGGATGGATTGATTTCATGAGATAGTATTCGAATCTATCCCAAAGATAAGAAAATTTCATCGGCCTTTTCATAGCTTGGAACTTCAAAACACGGAAGCATTGCAAGAAATCCATAAGCGATTCATGTGGGTCCTTCCATTGTTGTAATAGTTTTTGGTCAAGAGGTTCTGGATCAAAATGATGGAAATTATTTTCAATGAGATCACAGAAATACTCGAGTGGGTGCACGTTGTCAGCCGTTAGGTTGTAGCACCACCGTAGTGGGGTTTTGCGAAGTACGTATGCAAGCAGCAGACTAGCCTCTTCATCAGAACATCCATCTTCCTCATAAAGCATGACAAAGAAGTCATGTAAGAATATGGGCCAAGCCACTTCACCTTCACCATCAGACGTGAATTCGGACAAGAGATAAAGAAAAATCCCTCGTGATGTTGAGAGGTTTGGCATGCGAAAAACATCATGGAGGGGTGACTGTAACAAAATCTATGATATGACAGAATCTATGATAGATGTGTAACAGAATCCATGAAGTAGTGAAAGGCTTTCTGCACAGAGAGGTGATGCAAGTAACTTCATCGGGGTACTCACAAGGCTTGTCGGCAATAGAGTGATGCTTTTGTTCCTGTGTGACTCCGTCGACGTCCTGTCCATGCCTACTAGCAACGGAGAAACACCAGAGATGAAACTAAGACTCTGATGACTATACTTCTTGTGCACTAATATACCCCTGAACCTCAATCGAAACAACTATGTTGACTTGTCTTGGAATGTGTGTCAATCAACCAAGAGCTTGGCAAATGCTACATCTTACAATCAAGCAAGTGTGGAAAGCAAGATGAACGGAGAACTAAACAATACTTTCAGAGGTGTTAGACTTGTCTTTCATGAACAAGGTCCATTCAAAGAGCCAGAGTTCTACCAGTGTGTCGCCAAGTGTTGTAGAGGCTACAAACACCCTCCAAAATTTTGCCTTAGCTTCATTATGGAACCTCCCTACAAACCATCCTTAGCAACATGTGTTGCACTATAAAGTACACAAGCTTTAGTGGTTTTCTAGCAGCATGATAGCCTATTCCTGGTAACTTGTTGCATTCCCCTCACAAGCTGCTTCCTCAGACTTGGTCCAGCTGCAGGCTGAGAATGCCCCTCAAAACATTACACAATTCTGTAGGGGAACCAACCTTCCCTCCAGAAATTGCGCAATCTTGACTAGCATCTTGTTAGGCTCGGGAATTGTACAATTCTGCTTATCAACCTTTCTTGGAAAAAATGCACAATCTGACCCAGTAGGACTACTCAGCCCAAAAATTGCACAATTCTGGGTAGCAGTCAGCTGCTCAGCCAGGAAATTATGCAATCCCTCTTGGCACGCTCCCTCCCAGAAATGCGCAAATTTCTCCCTTAGGCAAGTAGATTGTTTCATATGCCATCAGGTTGATGGGTTCCACTAGGGACTAAAAAAGCTTTACTTGCATGCATGGGCTACTTTTTCCCAAAATAGAAAAAAACAACATGCAAAAAGCATCCCTAGATTTTAGGGAGATATTTTAGTAGCTAGAGGTTACATGCAAAGATCGTTTTAGAATCTTCCCTCCAAGTGTTTCTTTTTCCTATATTTATGGCATGTGCATCATGAACATCAAACTTATTTATTAAACACTTTAGAGCTCATTCTTTCACATCAATCTTGGAGCTCTAACATCCCACATCATATCCAGGAGTCTTCAAGACATACAACTCATCTATTTCTGGGTAAGTCGACTTAACTCGTCTTTTGCAACATTTCTGTCACTTTTTGTGTTTTGAATTGTGTGAGTGTTGTCTTCTTGATTTTTGTGAATGCTTGTTGTCATTTACATGCATAGTAGCTTGTACAAGCACCATTTAAGTTTTCGTTAGCATCTCAATATTGTCGCATGCATGACACTGTTTTGCACGAATGGTCGTTGATTCGACTACTCGCTTCACACACATGCATGCTATTCCATTTTCTAAATCTAGCATTCACTATTTGCATGCATGATCATTCACTCCTGCTTACACGCAACATCACCATGCATTCACATTCACATTTTCATTAGTTTCCCGTCGGTGGGTCTAGGCAACCTTGGTCTATACTCTGCCTCAGCAAGACAAAATTGCGCAAATCTTGAGAGGGAAGGCTCTGCCTTCCTCCCATAAAATATGAATTTCACCCAGTGACTATCCTCCAGTATTTCATTATGCAATTATAAGAGGCAGTGACTGCTGGCCCAGAAAATTGTGCAATGCAGTCACTAGGCCTGCAACCCTTACTAGTTGAAATTTCACATTGCGCAATCCCAACAGCCAGCAGGCCAGTGTAGATTGAACATTTCACAATTCCAGCAGCCAGCTAGCCTCCCATTAGCCCAGACTTCCTTTTGCACAGTTCTGGTAGCCAGTCTCTTGGCCTCCCAGGAAAAGGTTCGCAATCCTTGCCAGTCAATCCCCAGGTATGTTGCATGTCATCCCTCAATTTTGCTTTGGTTTAGATAACAAATTTCTTACCATGCATGTCACAATGTCTCTAGATCTAGCAGGCATTTTTCCACCTCTCAACAGTTCAAGGTCGAAGGCCTCCAAGGGAGCATGATCAAAGGACAGCGATGGAAGTGAAACTGGAGCAGTAGTTGAGCAAGTGTCTACAAGTTTTCTGATCTATGAAGACACCATGCTAAGTGTAGACAAGGACATCAAGCTGAAATGTTAATAGGTCAATAATGTATTTGCAAGCACATTTGGGGAAGGCCTCAAAGACCACCAAGTCTATGTGAACATTCACAAGTTTAGATTGTACTGGATTGCATGCAGGTATATCATGTTGCCATGCATGGACATGACACATTGGATCATCTCGCACACTGATCCCAAGACGATGACATGTAGTAGTGTAAGTGGGATGGAGATTTCTACCTTTAGGGGATAGGATTATGAACATATGTACCATATGTTGAAGCTAGTGATCACCATCGAGACACCCTTCAACATAACCAAGAGAAATGCCAACACCAAAGATATATTGATGAACTGGGTAAAGGAGTTGGCCAAATTCAGGAAGACTCCCAACCAGGTTTACGAAACAAAGATACTATGGAAGGCATATCAATACCTAGTCATCTTTGCATGTCTCTTGTATGGCCAAGAAAATGTGAATATGAATGCATGGTGATACTGAGTGTAAGAAGGAGTGAATGATCATGCATGCAAACAGTGAATGCAAGATTCAGAAAATGGAACAACATGCATGTGTGTGAAGTGAGTAGCCGAATCAGTGACCATTTGTGCAAAAAAGTGTCATTCATGTGACAGTAGTGAGATGCTAACAAAAACTGAAACAATGCTAGTACAAGCTAATATGCATGTAAACGACAGCAAGCATTCATAGAAATCAAGAAGATAACACTCACACAAGCCAAAACACAAAAAGTGACAAAAATACTGCAAAAGACAAGTTAAACTGACTTACCTAGAAATAGATGAGTTGTATGTGTCAAAGACTCCTACATATGATGTGGGATGTCAAAGCTCCAAGATCAATGTGAAGGAATGAGCTCTAAAGCATCAAATGAATAAGTTTGATGCTCATGATGCACATGCCACAAATCTAGGAAAAAGCGACACTTAGAGTGAAGATTCTAAAACGATATTTGCATGTGACCTCCAATTACTAAAAATAACTCCCTAAAATCTAGGGATGCCTTTTGCATGTTGTTTTTTTCTATTTCGAGAAAAAGTAGCCTATGCATGCAAGTCAAGTTTTTTCGGTCCTGGGTGGAATCGGTCAAATTGATGGCACATGCAACAGTATGCTTTCCTAAGGGAGAAATTTGTGCATTTCTACAAGGGTGCTAGGTTGGTTGCCCAGAGGGATTGCATAATTTTTGGGTTGAGGAGCTAACTGCTGCCCATAATTGTGCAATTTCTAGGCTAAGAAGTCTTGCTAGGTTAGATTGCATAGTTTTTCTAGGGAAGGTTGACAGGCAGAATTGCACAATTCCTAAGCCCAGCAGAATACTAGTTAGGATTGTGCAATTTTTGTAGGGAAGGCTAGTTCCCCTCTAAAATTGTGTAATTTTTTGAGGGAGCTTCTCACCCTACAGCTGGACCAAGTCCGGGGAAGGAGTTTGTGAGGGGAATGCAACAAGCTACCATGCATAGACTATCATGCTGCTAGAAAACCACTGAAGCTTGTGTACTTTATAATGCAAGATGTGCTGCTGAGGATGGTTTGTAGGGAGGCTACAAAACAAATCTAAGGAAAAATTCTGGAGGGTGTTTGTAGCCACTACAACACTTGGTGACACATTGGTAGAGCTCTAGCTCTTTGAATGGACCTTGTTCATGATAAACAAGTCTAACACCTCCGAAAGTATTATTCAGTTCTTCATTCATCTTGGTTTCCACACTTGCTTGATTGTAGGATGTAGCATCTGCCAAGCTCTTGGTCGATTGACACACATTCCAAGCCAAGTTGACACAATTGTTTCGCTTGAGGTTGAGGGGTATACTGGTGCACAAGAAGTATAGTCATCAGAGTCTCAGCTTTATCTCTGGTGTTTCTCTGCTACCACTAGGCTTAGACAGTACCCCGGTGGAGTCACGCAGGAACACAAGCATCGCTCCACTACCGACGAGCTTGGTTAGTACCCCACCAAAATTACTTGCATCACTTCTCTATCTAGGAAGCCTTTCTCTTCTTTTGCCTTATTCATTTTTCATTTTGAAATTTCTCACGTTTCATTTTTTCATAACATGTGCATAACACTTATTCATTTTAGAGGCGAAAGAGGGATCTCAACTTATTGAGACCAGAAGAGGGTGTTCCTTCAAAGTAGTTTTTATATACCTTTGACATGCATGTTAAGGTTTTACCCCTCACCTTACTCTACTTGACTGAGCTGCCAAGGGTTAACCCAAAATCAACTAACTAGAGAAGGTAACATTAGTTACTGCGCAAGCATTGTGTTTTCACCAAGGTTCACTTCGAACAGTATGTATTTTCCATTGGTGTATCATGGAATGAAGATAACAAGTTCTTCATATAAAGGCGGGATGACAGATAACCAAGTATTGATGATTACACAACTCCTCTTATACTTCAGCCATCTTGTTTCAATAGTCGTACACGATTTCATGTGAAACTAACCTACGAGCACAAAACAAGCAAATAAAGACAAAATTGCGCAGATCCTAAGAGGGACCATTCGTAATTCCCTTCGGTCGGTGAAAGACCCTGTTAACCCTAAAGACATGAAGAGTGTTTATTTGATCCCTTGTTCATGTGGGACTCCCTATATAGAGGAAACAGGGCACTCCATCCAGCAGAGAATTTGTGAACATGCAGCAGACCTGAGGCGTGGGAGAACAAAGTCTTCAGCCTTAGCAGAGCATGTGGACAGGACCAAGCACCATGTCTGTATTGAGGAGGCCAAGGTTATTGCCAAAGTTGCTCAGTTCCATCCTCACAAATTGAGGGAAGCTATTGAAGTTGAGCGAAGGCCTAACAATCTCAACAGAGATGATGGCTGGAAGGTAAGTAGATGTTGGATCCCTGCCCTTTCTTAGGGCTTCTTCCCCTTTCCCCCCCCTGTGTTGGTCTGCCGTGTGTTCATCGTTCTCCCTGGTACCTTCCGTTCCGCCTTGATCATGTAATTTTCTTGTGGATTTTCTCCCGTCCTTCGCCTCCTGTTTCTCCTTGTCGTTTGTCCCGATTGATGATTCTTTTGTCCTAAGTGATCTTATTGATTATATATACTGTTAATATAGTTATATATCGTTAGCTATTTCATATTATTATCTTTATCCTCTTTTAATTGTTTACTACTACTCGTATTATTATTCTTCTTTATTTTTGGATTTATGGTGTCTTGAGTTTTAATTTAATTTGATTGGTTGATTAACTGATATTGTTTTATTTAATATATTTATAAAGTTAATTTTATTGGCCTGTAATTAATACTTACTTTTTATTCTTGGATTTATTTTTTATATTATTGGTCTTATTGTTTTTTAGATCTAGTTTAAGTTTATTTTTTGCTACTTTTACTTTTATTCTTATTGTTAT
>APFE031190262.1:0-11573 GCA_000404065.3 Pinus taeda | reverse complement strand
AAAATGTAAATTTTATTAATATGGTTGAAATAAATCAAATATATAATTATCATAGAAATTTTTATTACTATTTTTAAAAAATCATTATTGTGCTTTATAATAAATATGTAATCATTAATGGTAGGGAATACAAATGGAAATAAAAATATAACTTATATTTTAAATGCTAGCATATCAGAGATTGGAAAAATCCATTCTAGAAAATCAATATTTCTTCACAATAGTTCTAAATCTTTCATTGGTAAAATAAGTGGTATATTATATCTTGGTGAACCTTCATCATCTATCGTGTATTACCAACTTAACACAAATATACTAAATAACCTAAATATAATACAACAACAATTATTATTTCAAACCAAAATACAACTTTTCAAATTCAACAATTCCAATTTAACAATCCTATGGGCTTTCCTTTGCACCTTTTGGGACAATTATTAAACATTATGCATTTATATATTTTGCTAATACACCCCCACTTGACACAAATATACTAAACAACCTAAATATAATACAACAACAATTATTATTTCAAACCAAAATACAACTTTTCAAATTCAACAATTCCAATTTAACAATCCTATGGGCTTTCCTTTGCACCTTTTGGGACAATTATTAAACATTATGCATTTATATATTTTGCTAATACACCCCGCCAGTCAGTGAGTCTGGGATCTAAACTTTTTATATTCAAAAGCGACCTATAAAGTTTCCAACAAAAAATGTCAACTAAAATATAACTTATTGATTATGAACATGATATGACGTGTGTGTATATGAGCCAACCTTCTCAATGAATATTCATTATGCATTTATATATTTTACTACTATACCCCATCTGTCTACGTGATCTTAAATTTCCATGGTCAATAGCAACCTATAAAGTCTGTAATAACAAATGTCAACTAAAATATAGCCTACTAATTATGAACATGATGCACACACACCATAACGAAATGAGTTTGTCAAGTGAAAACTGAAGTAAAATCAAATACAATCATTTTTTAGATTTGTTAGTTTCTCTCCTCGCATAATTGGAACATAATGATTTTTAAATAATAATTTGATAAAGATGACTTGTAAGGTTCAAAATAACAAGGGTGCGCACAAGACTACTTTAAAATCTGCTTAATGTAGAAAAATATGAGGGGCATGAGCTTGATAGAAGAAAAATAGATGGAAGTTGCAAGGATGGCACAAGAGTACTCTAGACCTAAAGCATGTAGAATAACATGATATAAAGGTTGAAAGGTGATTTTTGTCCAAACAGGGGACACAAGTTATTGGAAATATGGTCCACGGGGAAGTATGACAACAAGAATTCAAGAGAGACGACTACTCGAAAGAGAGCACAAAATATTCAAGAAAGCCAAGAGGATTTCATGGACTGTCAGAAAGGCTTGGCAGGAAAGCATTACTCTATATAGATTGCGGGGTAATCAGGTAGAAAGAATAAGAGTTCGGTTCTTTAATGACTACTGAAGGAGTGCACGATGTTACCTTTAATACTGTGAGTTTCATGAGAAAACTTGCACTGGTATTATGCTGGCTCGAGAGGAAGTTTCAATCCTGTTTGGAGACACTAAGAACTCCAGAACTTGGATGGGCAAGAATGTTCACCCATGTGGCTGTCAAGCAGCGAGCTCAAGATACAACCTAAAGCAACTGGTATACATATACAATAACCAGTGAACACATTAGAAAGAAAACACACTTTTATTCATATTTTCCTTTACGTTTATATTTTTTTCCTTCATCAAAAGTTTGCTTTCAGAGAAAGAGAGCCTAAACTTGCAGAGCCAAAACCGGTAACACAACCCCAGCCTCTTCAGACCTGCATCATCAATTTCTAACAACTAGTATTATAAGTGGAAGACATGCTGTGTTTTAGAGATCAAAATAATAAGAGATGAGTCATTTGAACATGGAAATAATTCACACAATTAATGACAATTAAATTTATTTATAATGATAAATTTATGACCAAATGGTCACTTATAAATTTTATTAAAGACGAGAAAATAGAGAAATCAATAACAAATCTATATAACTATAAGATCAAATAGCTGATCTAATAAACACATTCACATATCTCACAACAGTGCTCAAACATGGAATTACTTGTATAAATATTCCATAAAAGAATAATATTTTTATTCACAAATAAAAGTGTTTGAAGTACAATCTTAAACTTGGATCTATGTTATGTATTCAAAAAGAGTTTTTATAAGAGTCCTCCCAGCACTTTCAACTTTGCCAATAGAGAATACAGCTATAATAGCGCAAGATCTACTGCTATAATATAAATTAAATCTTAAAAGGAAAACCCCCAAGAACTTAGATATGAATATTCCTCTCAACTTACAATAAAAACCCTCTCTACAGTAGTGTAAAAGGTCACCCTACTTGCAACAAAAACGAACCCAATTTCATTCTCTAATATGTTATTTATAATTAGAAATGAAATCGCCAAGAAGAAAGCATGTTGCAAGTAGTTTTGCTTCATGATCTTAGAGTTGGAAAAATCCCTTCTCCTCCTCTTTTTCTCTAATCCAACTGCTCCAAGATTCTTGAGTCTCATCTCCCTGAAACAAACTCTCTACAAAAACATATTAAAATTAAAATTAAATAAAAAAAGGGAGAAAATTTTTAGATTTCAAAATTATGAAAAAATAAATTAACAAATTCAAATCTAATTTAATAAATTAATAAAGAAAAATTATGCATTCCCTTACTTTTTGTGGATAAAAGATTAACAATCAAACAACCATGGAATGAGTTAGAAACAACAAATCTCCATGGCCTAAGATTCTTTCAAAACAAACTTAAAATTTTAATTTTAGTTGCAAATTTGTAATCTTCATTTCTGTTATTTTTTGTTGTATTAAATGGTTAAATCTAGTCGAATAACAACTTCCATATATTTCTCCTCCGAAAGAGTTTTCCAAAAAAACCTTCATTTAACCAAATAAAATTCAAGATATCACTAGTCAAAATTTGAGTTCCCAAACTAAATGAGTACTGATAATTAATAATTATGTATTAATGTTCTATTTTAATTAATTAATATTATTATTTATTTTAAATAAAAATAAAAGAATTACATATAAAACTAAAATATATATTAAAAAATTAAACTACAATAAAACTAAAAAATGATAAAAGGGGCAGACGGTGTTACTTATAGTTTAACATGGAGTATGAAAGAGTATAATGTCACATGGACGAGGGAGAGGGGAGTCCACATAAGTGGATGGTGGCCCCCCTGTTCACCATTAAATTTTAAAATATAAACACAAATCTCCTTTTAGAGTATAATGTCACATGCACGAGGGAGAGGAGAGTCCACATAAGTGGATGGTGGCCCCTCTTTCCACCATTAAACTTTAAAATATAAACACAAATCTCCTTATAGAGTATAATGTCACATGGACGAGGGAGAGGGGAATCCACATAAGTGGATGGTGGCCCCTCTCTCCACCATTAAACTTTAAAATATAAACACAAATCTCCTTCTAGAGAGTCATGTTATATAAGAATGTGTTTTCTGTTTTTATTAATTATATTATATATTATATATATATATATATATATATATATATATATATATATATAATATATGAATTGGGTGGTTTTTTAAATAACATTATTAAAATTAAATTAATAATTAATAAATATTTATAATTTATTTACTATTTAATTAACTAAAATTAAATTAAATTAAATTATTTACTTAATTAATTATTTAATCAATTAAAGTTAAATAATAAAATAAAATTTATTTTACATATTGAGTTATTAATTTTATTTACAATTTTGAAAATATAATAAAATATATATTTACATATTTTAGTCTCAGTAATGAAATTGACCGAGTTTTGATTGAGAATATCTCTCAAACCTCAGAATGAAGTGAAACTTGAACCCATTGAAAAGGTGGTAGCAAAGAAAAACCGTGAAGAAGTCAAAGAAGAAAACCTAGAAAAGTAAAAATCACCAAATATTAGCAAAAGTGAAAAAGTTTAAAAGTGATTTTAACCAAAATTTACATAGAGGGGCCCATAATTTCTTGAAAAATTAAAAGGGGTGTTGTTGTTGAGAATAGCAACATGAAATGCTAAAAATAGCATTGAGAATATTCCAATTTTAATTTTTCCTTTAATTAAAATTGAGAATTAAAATTCAAATTTAGTCTCACGAGCTGCTTGAAAAATAATTAATTAATTCATCATGACTTAACTAGTTGGAAAAATTCAAGCTAGAAGCCTTTGTGAAGTGATGCAACAGTTATCCCTTAAATTAAGGACATTATCCCTTAATTAAGGAGATAATGATGACTTGTATTTGAGTTGTAATTAGTTAGTTTAGTTAACTGAGTTATGTCTAGTTAAATTAGTTCCAAACAGTTTGAGAAACTAATTGTGAGTTCAGTCAGTTAATGCATGCATGCATCCAACTAGTGTACTCCAGATAACTAAAGATTCTCTCATTGATAACTCATGCATGTTAGTTCAGAGAAAGACCCAGTTGAGATTTAAGACATGGACATTGTACTATCAGTTGCATGAATTTTCCTATAAAGGAAACTCATCCATGCAAGATGAACAAGGTTCCTCGAGGATTGCGGAGTTTTATAGGGTGTGAGATCAGTGTTACACTTGGTAACAATAAGATCACCCAAGAGAAACAGCGCAAAGAAATAGGAGGCTTGGAGGGTAGAGGAGAAGGTTTGTGAGAAGCCTCGTTTGCCTGTGAGCATCTAAGAGGATTATACTAAGAGTTGGATAGCTGTGAGAGCTAAGGCTTTGTGTAATCTTGATGTATTTCCACCTTGTATGATAATACATATAGCGAGGTTTTTAGCTGAGGCTTTCCCTTGAGTATTCTTCTTTGTTTCATGTGCATTGATTCTGCTTGATCTTTATCAAATCTATTAAACTTCTGCAAGTTTGACTCTAGAAGTAGATTAATTATTTTACTTTAGTTATATTGCATAATCAGGTTAATCTATAGTGAGAATTTTTACAGTTGTAGCCACAACAACTAGTGACACATGGGGATGAAGAAATTATTCATGGTTTAGAATAATAGGTTTAAATTTACCAAAGGTCAGAATAAAAACTTTCGAAACATTTCACGCATTACACCATTTCAAAGGATCCCACATTAGATGAATCGAGGTAGATAAGCTCATAAAAATGAAAGTACTTGAATACCCAGTCTAAAGCAATTAATCCAAAATTTGGGAGTAATTATTATTTTCTTAAACCTTCTCTCTACAACTGGGTAACAAAGCTAGTTAGGAGGTCTTTCTAAGGATTAGTATTTAGATATTAAATATTAAATAACCTCTTTTTCCCAACATTGATTCACTTCTAACAGGCTTGTTCAATGCCCTAGTTAATGGTTAATATACAAGAAAAGCGAAAAATTTGTATGGATGACCTTCACATAAATAAAATCTTATTAAAAAGATAGAGAAATAATTTCCCCATGTAAGCCAACTGATGTTGGGTAGGAAAAAATTCCCATTTAGATTTTAAAAATATCACAAAATCCAATCCAAATCACAAGTGAAATCAAACCCCACAAAGAATGAAAACAAGGAAAGAAAATGCAAACCTTAAGTAAAAGGTAAATGAAAAACCGTGATTGAAAGAAAACTTCAACAAGACCACTTATCAAAATATGTCTAAACAAAAGACCAAATATGAGGAAAGCACGTGTGCTTCTACTTAAGTTTAAGTCTTGATAAGTTATGTCTTGCAAAGTTATAAATGATTAGGATTTAATTGAGAAAAGAGATTTTAAAACTACAGAGTAGTTAAAAATGAAGTTGCATCAAGATATCACTTTTTTTCACAAATATTTTGTTTCAAAATAAGTTTTGAAAAAAAAAACAAGATCATAAATGAAAACAAGGTAAAGTAAAGATACTCCTTGATGTAACTTTTTTGCAATTTAATCATCCTCACAAGTGCTTCTTTGAGCCAGAAGGGATGCAAAGTAACTGAAGGATTTCTAAGCAATTTTGATAACAACATCAAACCTTTAGTGTAACTTATAATGCCTCCTCCCACATTTACCTGCTTTTATAGGCTCTCCAGGGTAAACATGAGATGAGTGTCACGATAATATGACCTGACCTCCAAGTTCCAGTTATGTAAATGGGGTTAACAAACTGAAAACTTTTTGATACCTCTCAAGAGCACCAAATCATCCAAAAGGCAGTCCACAACTTCTAATGATCAGATCCTGAGTTGGAAATATTTTTTCACAAGCCTAACACCCCAAGCACACATTTGACACACTTTTCATGTGATTATGAAGCTCCAACCACACCCATAAACCCACAAGCATGAAATAATAACTAAAATTCCCCAGTTTTGTGCATGTGGTGGCGAGATCTATGCCACCTTTTCAGGCTAGCCTCTAAACCACTTCCCAGAATTGTCTATGACTTTCTAGGAACATAACTAAGAAGATAAAATTGCCAACCACTCAAAACTTGAGCAAGATCTTGACCTAGACATGACTAATACAAGATATACATTTTATCAAACATATGATAAACATAGAAGCTACATGTTATAAATGCATATCTGATCATAAACTTGTGAACTTCATTTGAGAATCATCAAGTAGGCTCTATGTCCTCTCAAGCTAGTTGCAACAACACTTGCTAGCCCATGCATTCATCAACCATTCAATAAATTGTCAAATCTTGAAAGAGATCCATAGTAAGAGCACATCATACAACTGTGCATATAATCAACATATAACCAGAATAAAATACATGACAAACATCCATAAAATCAATGTAATAACTATTACATGTGGTCATAAATCACAATAGGTAAAAATAACTCATATTAACATATGAAAAGTCCCACCAAATCAGGTACTTCCAAGTACCACCCAACCATAGATTGGCTAAACCAAATTTTCTATTTGAACCAATTAACCCTACGCCATATTCCAAGCATGAATGTGAGATCACATGTTAAACCAAAATAGAACCAACTAGGGCTTCCAGAGGCCAAAAACCTCAACCACCAACCATAGCGATCTCACCTGTACAATCCAGAAATCACTAACATCAACCGGATTGGTCTCTTCCCAAGCTATCCAACGCTCTAGGGACTAGTAACTCAACCCACAACCTATAGGGAACAAAATATGTTACAAGGTTTAAGAGATCTACCATCTCAACCCACAACCTATAGGGAACCCAAGTTGTTCAAGGGCTCTAAATAATTTGTCCCAACCCACAGTCATATGGAACTTAAGAACAAATAAAAAAACCAAATGTGAACCCACTATACCATGGCTATCTAGGAAATGGCAAGGCAAGGTTGAAACCACTATCACTATAGGAAAATATCCATGCTAATGATAGAAAATGACCAAGGAACCACATGCATATACCATGCATCCTAAAACCAACAAGGAAATCACACATGCAACACGTTACTTGTAAAGTATCTCTATTGTAGTTGCAGGTCCAACCTTATCTTCTGCTTCCCACCAATACCTTTCTTGTCATTGCCTACTTTCTCCATGTTGAAGTGAATACTAGAATGCTCCAAGAAGTCTCTAAGTGTGAAAGAGTGTAAGAGAGAAAAGATAAAACTAACAAAAACATAATTAACAAAAGCTAGCAACTGTTTCTTTCATACCTTTTTATTATTGATGTCTCCTTTTTCTTTCACTTTCCTTCATTTTCCTTTAATTTCCCTTGCATGCAAATTTGTGTCTCTTCACATTCCTTTTCTCTTATTTTCCATTATTTTCATAATTAAATTCCAATTAGTGCCTCTTTGCCTTTTTCAATTCCTTTTCCAATTTCCATAGCCATTAATAAACCACAAGTGATTCCCACTATAATCTTCTCCGACCATTGAGCTTGGAATACGTGTCCCATGACCTTGGTATTATTTTATTTACATGGAAAATCAACTTGGGGTTGTTACAAATCCCTCCCCCTTGGGGAAACACTTTCCTCGGTGTTCTATGATTCTTATAACCAACAAAACATGTTGCCCATGGAGCTTCATAACACAACGTGATGAAACATTTAAAACATACCAAATTGCTAAAAAATAATGACCACCATACTTCTTATTGGAGCTTTATAACATAACTCAATGCAATATTTACAACATACTACTTATTGGAGCTTTATAAAAAACTCATTGCAGTGTTTACAATACACATATGCATATATAAATATAAAACAAAACACATATACCAAACACATATGCTCAACCAGCAAATAAGGAAGGATACAAAGCCTGCATATGATTAGCCATCTCCCATGCAGTTTCATCGGGCCTAAATTGCTTCCACTAAACTTTAACTTGCTCTATTGCTCAGTTCTATAGCATGAGTTGTTTCCACTACAAAATTCACTAAGGGTTTGGTTGGAAATCTCCCTCTGGTTCCACCTGTAATACATACCAATCAATCACATGATCAACATCCTGCACATATCTCTTAAGTAATGAAACATGGAAAACATCATGGACTTTCACTATTGGCAACAACGCAAGTCTATAGGCCACTGGTCCAATCCTCTCTAGGATCTCAAAAGGCCCACAATACTGAGGTGCCAACTTGGCACATGATCCAATCCTCAAGGAGCTCCTCTAGGGATTGATGTGCAAATACACATGCTCCTTAACCTGAAACTCCTTGAATTCTCTATGATAATGTGCATAACTCTTCTTCGTGCTGCCTTCAAATTCCTTCTAATAACTTACATATCTTGCTCCATATCAACCAACATATTTGGTCTAATCATCACCCTGTTCACTAGATCACTCTAACTGATTGGAGTATTACAACTCCACCCATAGAGAGCCTTAGTGGATTCATCCTCAAGGATTCTTGATACCCAATATTATAAGAAGAATCCACTAGTGGAAGACAATCCACCCACTTCCTCTATTGATGCATGACATACATCCTTAACATGTCCTCAAGAATCATGTTAACCCTCTATATCTGCCCATGTTTCTGGGGATGATAGGTTGTACTGAAATATAACTCTATCCCCAAGCCTACAAACAACTCCTTCCAAAACTTGGAAGTTAACTTGGAATCTCTGTCTGATATGATATTCTTGTGAACACCATGCAACCTCACTACCGCCTTGATGAAGATATGAGCTATGTCACTAGATGAATTAGTAGTCTTGACTCCAATGAAGTGATATACCTTGCTCAACCTATCAACCATAACCATAATGGAATCATTTTGTCTCAATATCCTCAACAAACATATAATGAAGTCCATGTAAATGACCCCCATTTCCATTCTAGAATCGAAATAGGTTGCAATAGGCAAATTGGATGCTTACATTCATCTTTCACCTTTTGAAATTCCAAACACTTTGCAACAAACTCAACCACCTCTTTCTTCAAGTTCGGCCAATGATAGAAATTCTTAACAATTGTGAAAGTCTTCTGATATCCCAGGTGGCCTAAATATGGCTTGACATGAAACTCTATTAAGATAAGCTTTTTCAACTCACTGCTATCTAGCACATAAATCATGTTCTTGAATCTGACCAAGCCATATGTTGTGAGGTGATACTCGTCATTTTCATCACCCTTCTGCAACCTCCACTTCATATAATGGTACCTCTCATCATGCTTCCCTGCATGCAAGATCTTCTCCTACAAATTTGTCCCATAATATCTCACAGTTGAAATATGATTCACCTGCACTCTCCTATTGAGAGCATATGAAACCCTATTCTCCTTGCCCTTAATGTACATGATTTCAAAGTCAAACTCACTGAGGGTAGCCAACCATCTAGCTTGCCCATCATTAATATTGGGTTAGTTAAACAATTACCTTAGCCCAATATGATCACTCATCAGAAGAAACCTCCTGCCAAGGACATAATGTCTCCACACCTTTGATGCATGAATGATAACTATTAACTCAATATCATGAGTCACATAGTTCTTCTCATGCTCATTCAGTTTCCTTGATTCATAGAAAACTACATTTCCTTCCTGCATTAGGACCTCACCTAGTCCTTCCTTACAAGCATCTATATGAACCACATACTCCTTATTAAGATCTACGATCTTCAAAACTAGAGCATTTGTGAGAAAATGATTCATCCGCTCAAAATTAGTTGCACACTCCTCAGTCCATTCAAACTTAGTCCCTTTTCTATAAAAATATGTAATAGGATAGTCAATCTTTGAGAAGTTCCTGATGAACCTCCTGCAATAACCTGTTAGTCCCATGAATGATCTGACCTCATACACATTCATAGGAGTTGGCCACTCCATGATAGCTTTAATACTTTTTGGGTCCATTGCTATCCCTTCCTTGGAGACAAGATGTCCCAATTAATGAATTTGGGATTGAAAGAAACTGTAGTTGCTAAGCTTGGCATATAATTTATGCTCTCTCAACAACCTCAACACTAATTCTATGTGCTTTGCATGCTCTTCCTCATTCTTGGAAAATACCAATATATCATCAACAAAGACTGTCATAAACTTATCCAGATAAGGACACAACACAATATTCATCAAACATATGAAACTAGTTGGAGCATTAGAAAGACCAAAAGGAACCATTACAAACTCATAATGTCCATACCTCGTGCGAAATGTAGTCTTGTATGCGTTTTCTTCTTTGATGCGTACCTGATGATATCTTGATTTGAAATCAATCTTTGAAAACACTGCTGCTACCTTTAGCTAATAAAAAAATGATCAATCCATGGCAATGGATACCTATTCTTGATGGCCACCATGTTCAATTGCCTGTAATCAATGTAGAAATTCTACAAATTCTCTACAGATTTTGCTCTGAGACCTCTATAGAAAATTTGATTGTAGATTAACCTCATAATGCAATATACCAAAGAAAAATACTTAACTTACTTCTACAATCAATTTGCAGAAGCTTAAATGTTTGAGCAAGAATGAGCTAAACACATATAACCAGAAGAAGAATCAATGCACATGAAACACATAAAATACTAAGGGGAAAGCCTCAGCTAAAAACCCCACTATTTGTATGATCATACAAGGTGGAAATACATCAAAATTATACAAAGCTTTAGCTCTCACATCTAGCTAGCTCTCAGTACAACCCTCCTTGATGCTCACAAGCAATCAAAGATTCTCACAAGCCTTCTCCTTTGCCCTCCAAGCTCCTATATCCTTGTGCAGTATTACTGGGTGATCCTCCTGTTACCAAGTGGAAAAATCTCAACCAAGTGGAACATTGATCTTTCACATTGATCTCACACCTTGCCAGAACTGCATAATCCTCAAAGAACCTTATTCCTTCTGCATGCATGCGTGTCCTTTATAGGAGAAAACATGCAACTAATAGTACATTGTCCTTGACATTTTGCTCAATTGGGTATTTCTTAGAATAGACATGCATGAGTTAATGATGAGAGAATATCCAATTATCTGGAGTACACTAGTTGAATGCATGCATGCATCAACTGACTAATAACTCACAATTAGTTCCTTAAATAGTTTGGAACTAATTTAACTGGACTTAACTTAGTAAACTGAGCTAACTAATTA
>APFE031190255.1:35009-56345 GCA_000404065.3 Pinus taeda | reverse complement strand
TGAACCTTTTTCTTCTTGATATGTCCTTCTATCTTGAGAGTTTGAGGAGTGGTAATTCTTTCCAATGCTTTACAAGATATGGTTGGATTCATTTCTTCTTTCTTTGGGGTTGGGTCCTATTGTATATCCTCTTCTTTTGATGTTTCTTGATCCTTTTCTTGCTCCTCTTCATACTCTATGTAAAATAATTTCTTCTCAACACACTTATGACCTTTAGTGCATTTTCTATCACAATTGTAACAAAGCCCTTTTTCTCTTTTTTCTTCCAATTTTTGTGGTGTAACCCTTGTAGGTTGTGGAAGGCTACGAGAAACAACACTTCCATATTCATAGTTGCGAGGGGCAGACTTCCTTATTGGCATAATTTTGCTTTCCACTTTGTAACAAATCCCTTTTTCTCTTTTTTCTTCCAATTGTTGTGGTGTTGCTCTAAAGAAGGTGTTGCTCTTTGTAACCTCATAATGTGCTATCATTTCCTCCATGAAAAATTACCACATAACAAGTTGTTTACGAGAACAAAGCCCTTTATACCATAAAAATTGATCAGGTTCTAAATATGAAGATGAAATACATACCTTTTGTAACAGTGGTACGCCATGTAGATCAAAATATTGTTCCATTTGTAGTATCAAATTTACTAAATCCTTGCCATCAAACTTCCTCATATTTCCTTTTCTTGATTTTAGGAGTTTGATCTTGAAACGACTATAACTTTGTAATATTGACTCTTCTAGTTCTGAAGTTGCATATTGTAGTAGTCCTCTGTGTCCTCTTTCCAGTGCCACCAGTCTTATCAAAATTGGATTCTCCATGAAAGAGTTATGCACAATCTCCCAGGATGACCAGATTATATGCCTTTTCATAACAACAAACTTGTATGAAGTGCCACGCGTGACTGTTTTGACCTTTGGTTCTAAAAATTATAAGCAGGAAACTACAGTCTGTCCTCTTTCTGTAACTTCTTATGAAATTTCAATTGGATGCTCCATGAGATATCTATGACAATTTTCCCAAGGTGACCTATTTGGAATGTAATTTAGGGGTCTGCAAAATCCCTAACTTCCTCAGACTCTATCTCTAAAAATATAGTGAGATAGGATCTAAAATTCGAAGTCGAGGTTTAGAACGATTTATTCTCAAATGGGTTTTTGTTTTAGCTTCTGAAACGTTGTAGTGAAATATTTATAGCGAAAATCCCACGATGACCTGTTTTAGTCGAAATTTTGGAGCTTGTAAAAGCCCTAACTTCCTCAGATCATATATCCTAAAATATAGAGATATAAGATCTGAAATTCGGACCCTGGGTTCAGCACGATTTCATCTCAAATGGTTTTTTTTTTAGCTTCTGAAACTTCGTAGCAAAAAAGTTATAGAGAATATGCCACGATAGCCTGTTTGGAGGAGCGAAACCCTAGAATCCAAACCTCTGATACCAAATGTTATGAAACCGGTTCACAAAAAGATAGAAAAGATAGATGAGCACCTTAGAAATCAGCCTCTTCGAGGGGGCAACCTCCTTTACATTACACAAATGAACAATTCTTCAATGATACAAATGACAAGACCTCCTTTCTATATATAGGAGTCTAAGGGGTCATAATATAATCAGAGCCGACATAATAATAATAATGTAAGGGCACAATAATAACAATAATGGGCTTGTATGGGGCACAATAATAACAATATGGGGACTACATGGGCATAGAAATATAATAAGGGGGTTGTACTAATAACAATAAGGGTTTACACTAGTAGTATAGGGGCCTAACATTTTCTTCATAAGTATACTTTCCCTTACTTGATTTGAGTGATATTTGGGTCTATTTTGGTCCTATCAAAAATAGGAATTCAATGCAATCATTATCTGCATCAGGTGAGCTATCCAAAATCAATTTGACCGCAGTTTCATAATTTTAACACTTCCTCTCAACTAGAGATAATTCCACCTGCATCATGTCATGTGTGTCCTATCATCAAGTCATATCCAATCTAAAGCTCTTCATCATCTCGTATCATCATTAATCATCTTAATTCATCTCTTGTCCATTCCTACTTATCTATTGGTTTTCCCTTCTCATATGTTGAACATTATCGAATATAGAAGAAGAATTTTTCATTGGAGAGGATCCTAGGATACCACCCTTTATTCATCGAGCTACTACTCAGAATCTCTGCAAGCAGGTTACTACCTGAAATTTTTGTCAGCGGGATACTACTCGAGAATATCATCAGGGAGTCAGATCGATCACCCAATTCATCATCAGAGAGAATATTATTATGGAGTACATATAAACCTAGAACCATAATGGGGAGATACTACTCAACTTGGAATCCCAAGGGGGAGCTACTACTATGACCCCATATCGATAAATAGGTGATATAGGGGAACTACTACGTAACCCATCCTATTGTCTACCGATCTTTCCAGCAATGACCCTCAATAGTCATGTGGTATAACACTTGCATCATGATCTAACCTTAGATTAGATACCTGAATTACCAAGAGTTAAGGATCACACACCTCCAAGCCTCCTCAACCTGTTGGCGAGAGGGGTAGGGACAATCCCAACAAGTCCTGCTTCTAGGTATGATGCCAATTGTGGTATACCCTGCAAATAAAAAGATAAGGTGAGCTACTAATCCAACCCGATGGGGAATAAATAGGGATGATACCTTATTTTCCATAGTTCCCTCAACCCCACAAGCCCTCTATCACAATTCCTCACCCTCGTATCTCAGACAGGAGGAAAGAGCTGGCTCAGTGTCCTTGATCAGCGATGCTCTCATCATACTCATATATGGTATCAACTTGATCATCATGTAGTAATATAAGTAGTGTCTTGTTCATGCATGAAATCAAATAAAATATCATATTAGAACATAAATAATCATATATATCACAAAAAGGATAGCACAGTCATCCTCCCTCTCAAGGTGGTTTCAACCACAAGCTTGAGCATGTTTTGTATATGAAGGTATATCTGTCCCATTTATATGCGAGATTCTCTTTCAATAAGTCCCACTTTTTGTTATCATAATGTATCCATGTCATATCTAGGTCCTACTCAAGTGGCTCTCCAAGGAGAATTTTCATCCTGCTACATGTCTAGTCATGCTAGAAACATCATACTCAACCTCCGTCATGCTATGGACCTATAATCCAAAATATCATGGAAGATATCATACTAAAGCCGCATCCAAATGTCCTCATCTCATCAATAACGATCTTAATCATCATCAGTACACCCAAGTAGTCATGTATTATAGGAGGATCACCCCATCCAAGTAATTTTAAGGATGCTAGGAAATAACTCAATGTGAATGAAGCAGCTCAATCTTGAATCGACTCAGGTTCTATGCACATCATGTATATATATGAATGGACATTCAAAATAGAATATCAATGCTTCAATCAACTGTCAGTTGCAAAGTTGAGTTCAACAAGATTTCTTCACAGCATTTTGAAATTCAATCTGAGTTTCCAAGTATTTGCATTTCCACTTTCCAATAATTCTTCAAGAGCTTCGCAATATAGATTTTCTTTTCCCAACTTTAGTATCAATTCATTATGCCATGATTCACCATTTCAAGCTTTAGGAGACATCTCCCTCTTACTTTGATCATCATAGGATCATTTCCTGTCAAGAGTTGACCATCAATATATAAAACCAAATTCAAAATAAAAGTCATACCTTGGAACACTTTTGAAGTAGAGGTTTGAAGAAACACATCATCTTGGATTTAATAGATAAATTTCAATGTAGACATATCTAGATCGAGGAGTTTTCTTCATATAGTGCTCTCTGCAAACACAATACTTTTCCAAACCAATATGGTCAAACTCACAATATTGTACAATCAAATCAACTAAGTCATATTATCAAAGTTTAGATTCCATAGGAGAACCAATATCAAGATCATCAATATCACATAATTATATTCTTTATACGAGGTGATAGGTAGAGCTCTCATCAAGTCATGACTTCATCTATTATCATGTCAACACGTTGTCATAAGAAATATCAATCCAAATTTCATCAATTCATCCTCATGATCATAATATAATTCACTATATGAAAATGCATATACCAAGGATAAGTCATGCAGGTTCCAAGCATTCATGAATATAGCTTCAGGGTGAATCATAACTGTCAATACTTCAATCAATGTGCTAAGAATGAGGAGGCCAATGCAAAACTATTATCGAATAACAATATTAGTCATTGGAATTTCATATATCATCCTCATTAAGGCAAATCATTAGTCTTCAAATAAAATCATTAGTCATCAGATCAAATCCCAAATTTTCTATCATAGAGATATTTGTAGTCCAGAACATATCTCAACATCAAGTCAAAGTTCTAAGTCATTATCAAGCATCATGTCAAAACTCCAAACACTGCTCATCTATATCAATCAACAAAATGATGTCAAACTCTTGTAGCAAAAAAGTTAAACATAATGACATGTCTATATGCATGTCCCAGTAACCTGTAAACACATTTTTAGTATATATATTCATATTATAGAAAAAATTCAAACTTTCAACTCACAGATATTTCTAATGTCTGCTCCACATCTGTAGGATGGGCATCCTTTAGGTGAATATCTAATTTCATGCACAAAAAATCATTTTTGTGTACATCACACATAGTCACACCCATAAGCCTTTCTTTGTGTGATTGGGAGACTCTAGTCACACCCTTGAACTCACTTCCATGTGGCAGAGAGGCTAAAGCCACACTTGTGAACCTGATTTCATGCAACTAAAGCTTAGAGCAAGGGAAATCTCTCTCTCCTTAGATCAAACCTTTCCTGCAGATAAATAATATCATATATCTGTCTATTCATGCCCATAAATCATATTTCAATAGTAAAGAATATACATATAATGAAAATTACTATAGGAGAAGAGATATTATGGATAAATTCTCCCTTTTAATGGGAATCCACTTTAGTCATCTTCATTCATGCCATCAACATGTCTATAATATTGTCATGCATCAGCGGATCTATTAGATCATAAAGTCAAAACATATCTCATATTCATCATGGTTATATTAATTTATCCTCATCTACTTCATCATGACTTCATGACATCAATCTGTCATCAACGGTTAGTGTCAAAGAGCTAATAGCAGTATACTTCAAAAATCATGGTCACATGCATTACTTCTTTTTCACATAACTCAATCCAATAAATTAGGGCATTCAATTTTACTATTTGCGAGAATCACCGAGCACATCAAAACATAACCATCATCAACAAAATATCATGAATATCAATCTCATAATTATACTTCTATCATCATGGTTACCATGCTTATCATTATCAATAGTATCAAGTTAGGTAATTCAGTAAAACTTTACCAAAACGACAAGAGTGTCAAACCTTTTTCCATGCTTTCACGAGGGTCATCACAAGAATCGTTAATAGTATTATATTTAGAAATAAATGAGCTAACATTCATTATGAAATCCATCCTGTCCTATGCATGTCAAGTGTCAAGAGTATCATCCACTAGATTCAAGGTGCTATCCTACTTTATAGGATTAACATATGCAAAAGATAGATGTTAGCCAAACATAATGTATACCAATATATCAAAGATCAACATTAAGTAGTCTTATAGAATCAAGAAGTTCATCATGTAATATACTTGTTCAATACCAAGTGCATCATTTCATCATAGGAATCATGAATTCAAATCACTTTCATATGCATGCATGAACCATTTGAGAAGGGTACATTCTCATCATACCTTAGGACTCACCTTGTCATAACATTGAAACAATATACCATGCATACCTTGTAGTATTCAAATGCCTGTGAATCATTTTATTTGACATAGGCAGCGTGTAACACTTATCCATCTTTTCATCAAGTGCCTCCTTACCTTTTCCTGCATCTTAAATGATCCTCAAGAAGGATCCTATTAACATATCTCATCAAGGAGTTAGAAGCATCCAAATAATCAAATATATATGCAGGAAGCATGAGTAATAGCCAAAACAATAATCATATCTATAAGTATAGACAAAAGTAAGGACATAAAGGAGCATCATAAGTCAAGAAATACTTATCTACAATGAGATGTGATCCTCTCCCTCTTAACCCAGCCATCACTATCCATTTTCCACATAAAAAAGTTGCCTTCAATCAAATTTGTCAACAACTATGCCTACTGGATACTATCCCATCTAGGGCTTCATTAAATCTCTCACAAGTGCTAAAGAATCTTCACATTGACCATGATAGATTTCATATCTCATATCTTTTCTGTAAAATAGGGTTTCTCTCAAACCCTAACCTCATAATATCCATCAACCCCAATACACAAATTTATTAAGGTTATCTTCAAACCCTAGAATTATTTTAGGTCTCCTCCATCGTCTCTCTCTTCCATCAAAGGTGTCTACATGGGGGTGATATTTGTGACTTTTCTTCAACCTAGCTCTGGTACCATCTTAATTTTTCATAGGGTTATATTTTTCTTTGCTTTGATAATTGAAATTCTTTATTAACACATTAAGTTCACCCCAAAACATCATAAAATTATTCAAATTTTCATCAGTATTAATCATCATATGCAACTATGTAGAAAGAACAATATCATCCTCATCATCAATGTAGTAAAACATAAAGGAACAATAGAAGAAAATCATTCACACATAGAGACACTAGGATTGGTTAGAGACTAGAGAAAAAACCACTATGGGGAAAACCCTTGTAAATTATTCTTCTTAGATTGTCATCAAATAATTTAGAAAAATAGAGTACAATTATCCATATATTCATTTATGCAACTAACCAGAAAAACAACTACAACATCCATGAAATGAACCCACCAATGTATATCCTTAAAACTCTTATTTTGAAGACTTAATGAATTGTTACTGTTTGCATTGAACTGCCGAACCTTGCGGTCATTGAGAAAAATATTCGGAAGGTTGATATTTCATATTTTAGATCTTGGTCACATGGAGGATGCGTCATGTAAGAAACTATAGCTTTCCTAGTTGCTCCCCCTAGCCTGACATGTGATTAACTGGGGTCAGATTTGGACTTCAGAAACCCTAAAACTCCCAGTCGCATGGATGGAAAGTTTTCCATGAAACTGGAAGGCTCGAGTCGCATGGATGAGATTCTATGCATGCAAATTTAGTTAAAACCTTCATGTTTTGTGCCTCCGACTAGGGCCCAAAACCCTAAATCAAAGATGCGATCTTCAAACCTTGCAATTTCACCTCAGAGCGAACCTAATCCACCATGGACGAGCCTCAGACCTATCTAAGCCAAAAAATAAATAAATAGAAGAGTGTCTCGTAATTGTATCCAAATGAGGTAGAGGTCACTTATATTTATAGCCTGTCAAGGTGGTCCACTTTGCTTTAGGGCCTACCTTATCAAATGTGCACATGTGGGATTTTCTTCATAAGTATACTTTCCCTTATCTTATTTGAGTGATCTTTAGATGAGTTTTGGTCCTCTATAAAAGAGGAATTCAATGCAATAATTATCTCCATCAGGTGAGCTATCAAAAGTGGAATTTAACAACAATTACATATTTTTAACACCACATCCTTAAGGACCTCTAGGTCCTATACAAACTCAATAACCTCTACATATCTCTATGATACTGTGATCATCATCACAAGTCCTCTGTCATGGTTGACTTAAATTCCAAGCTTAATTATTGGCTCCATGGTTGATTTCAATACCAACACCATGTTGCCAATAGTGGGGTATCTCCAGATAGTATCAGGGAGTGTCTCACTATGATAGGGAACTAAATGCCTTTACTAAATGAGGGTTGCACCAATAGCATAATCAGAGGAATCTATTTCAATCTTAAGTGATTGTTGTAGGACTAAGAGAATTAGGCATGGTGCAAAGAAAAGGTGGTGATTTAGTTCATCAAATCCCTTTTGTTGTGACTCAGACCAAAAAAAATTATTTTTCTCCACCATCGGTAAATTGAATTAAGGGCCAAACAATATAAGAGAACCCCAAAATGAATCTTCCATATAAATTAGCAAGGCCCAAGAAGATGAAAAAATATGTTAGAGTTGTCACGGATGACCACTCACGATTGACTTAGATCTTAGCTAGATCCACATGCACACATTGCTCATCAATAATGTAACCTAGATATTGGACCTTGTCCATGTCGAAGGAGCATTTTTCCAAGTTAGTATATAACTTGTGTTGTTGTAGAGTGTGAAGTAACTAACGAATATTCTACAAATGCTCTACCCAAGTCTTGTTAAATATGAGGATATCATCCAGATATATAACCATGAAAGAATTGGTGAAAGGCTGCAAGATGTCATCCATCAACCTCATGAAAGTTGTTGGGGCATTTGTCAACCAAATGGCATAACCAACCATTCAAAAAGACCTTCCTTAGACTTGAAAGTGGTCATCCACAGATAAGTTGATTATATTAGAACTTAGCAATATCCGAACTTCACATCAATCCTGTTGAATAACGTGGCCACTTGAGTTGGTTAAGATGGTAATCAATCTAGGGAATCAAGTATTTATTCGTGACTATGTTTTTTTTCAAATAATAATATTGAATGCAGAGTCTCCAGATCACGTCCTTCTTGTTCACCAATATAAGTGGGCTCCTACGGGGTGAGAAACTTGGTCGAGTGTGCCCCTTTTGTAGCAGTTCTTAGATTTACCACTTGATTTCGTCATTTTCTATAAGAGAGTGATGGTTTATTGGCCCATTGGGTAGAGGTTCACTAGGGGTCATGTCAATTGAATTCTTAACATTGCAATGCAAAGGAACCCCCATGGATGAGGAGATGATGTCTCTATATTATTCCATAACCTTATCCGTTTGTCTATGATACATAGAGGAGAGCTATGTGGAGGCCATGGATATGGCCATGATATTCTCCTTACTCTAAGAGTGAATGAGGAAGAAGAGAAATTTCCTAGCTTGGGAGATTTTCTAATTGCATTGCTTAACAGAGATCAAAGAAATGGAAGTAGGTTGGGCTACCTTTGGTATTCTGCATAGTGTTCTTCCCAAGTAATAATAATTTTATGAGGTCTCGACTCATAAACAAGTATGATTGGCATAAGAGAATATCACAAACTTCAAGGGTAGAAACATCACACAATACCTCATCCATGAAAGGCTTGATGTGATAGGGAAAGCAACATTATTAACTGATGTAGAGATCTTACCCTTGGTGGTGCCACCCAATGGTGTATCTCTATGAGCATGGTTTTGTTGGTAGGCCCAGCCACTTAATTATTTTTTATGACATGAAGTTCTTCTAAATTATACTATCGGAAATGAAGCATAACAAAGCACGCTTCACCCACATATGTGAGTGAAAGAGACGCTCACCTTCCTCCAAATATTCAAGCTCACTTTGCTAGAACTTAGTGGTGGAAATGGTGGCACAAGGTTCAACATCAATGATTTGTTTCCCTTATATAAGTAGGGTTTAAAGTTGAAAACGATGTATGACTCTGAAGCTTTTAACTTGGCCACCAATAACTACTTTTCATGACATTCATTTTTGTTACGAATGGGGCTCTCCTGGAACTCACACCACGTTCCCATGTCTTTCTTCATCCTATCATTACCATTATTTATTTGTGGCATTGATGGGTTTTCCTATGGTGTTCCATCCTAGATCTATCCTTTATTTGCCATTCTAGGCATACCCTTTCCCTACTTCTTTTGTGAAGGGTTCATAAATCCAAAGTATCACTTCTTCCATTTAAATTTTTGCTCGATTTTGACAACATATCGGTATGTTGCGGCAAGTGAAGAGATTTCCAAGAACTTCACTTTTATTTGGATGTACCTGTGCAGACAACCATGGTACTTGAGCACCAAATGTTGTTCAAATTCCTTGATACCTAGCTTGGTGCATAAGGTATGAAATTTGTTTGTGAACATTGGCACTGCTTGGTCCCTTTACTATCGTAGTGTGTTCCATCTCATATATTGGTCTTCCTAGCTTCCAACAGGGTAATATTGTTACTTAAAAACATCCCTAAAATATTTCTAAGTGTGTGTGATTTGAAATAGTGCAGATTCCTCTGTGACCCTTTTCTCACAATAATTTTCCAACTAGTCCTTGACATGGGGGGGAGGGGGCCACTTATAGAGTGAAAATTTATTTTTTTTCTCTATCGGAAAAATTATGGTGAAAAAATTATCCTTCTAGCATATCTAACCATTTTTGTAGAGCATCTATGTCTATTTGGCCTTCAAATATATGAATATCAAAATTAACCTATACCTTAAAGGGGGAAACTCTTATATGTCATCATGAGAACATAACATCATTGTTACCACAACATTCTAAATAGTAAAAGTTACATGCTCATGCATGTCATAAAATATGCATGCAATAACCACATGTTTCACAGCATCATAAGTTATAACGTCAACATAATTGTATCAAATATATATTATGACATCACATAATATGTATAACCACATATCAATATAACCCCATGCCCTAACATGATGGATATGCGAATTATCTCAATTCTAGAGTAATAATACGATATACATGTTTATCATGATTCATCAACAAAAATAAATTGTATTGTTTAAGTAATCAAGAATACCAACTATGAATAAGATTATTTGATATCTTTATAAGATCTAACATATCTCATAAATATTATTAATGTCATTTTTTCATCAAAATACTAATTGCTATTTATAAAAATTACAAAAACTTTTACAATTTTAACCACCAATATTATTTCAGTTATATATATAATTTCAATAACAATATAAAGCATTCTACATCCATTTATCAAAATAAAAATTATATTCTATTATCATCAACCTTTAAAACTTTTTTTCTTAATACATACTATATAATTTATTTTATATGATATAATATTTATAACAATACTATTGAATCCTTTTAAATAATATCATGACACCATTATCATGTATTCGTAATTTATAATGAATCTAACAATATTATTAATAACAGATCAATACATCATTAATAAAACATCAATGCCCATAAATTAATACAAAGAGAAACGTTCAGGTTTATAATGACGTTTCGTAATATCCAACCATGTTTATTTATTTGTATTATTTTCATGTTTGAACAACTTCATATTATTACCATACTTTATTTATTTGTATTATTTTCATGTTTGAACAACTTCATATTATTACCATACTCTCGCATAGCTCACAATTTAGAATAACATACATAACCACTTAAATATATTTTTATATAATTACCAAAAATCTTAATGTCAAATAACACACAAAAAAAATTCTTAAAACACAAAAATTCTTAAATTTGTGGAAACAATAAATGACGATATGCACATTATCTTTCTGACTGGGAAAGTAAAAAAATTATATTTATCTGAATTCATTTTTATATTTTTTAAATTATATATATATATATATATATATATATATATATATATATTGGTTCGGATTACGTTTTCATCATGTCTAATATATCACACTATTAGGGATAGGGAATTGAACTGATGACTTCACATTAAGAAGTGCCTTAAGAAAGCACGCGATCACCGTCTATTCAAAACCTCACAGACTATAAAATATATATTCTAAATATCAATTTTTTTTAATAAAACATCTATCTACATAATAACTATTCTAAATACTTAACCTTAAAATTGAAACCTAATTTAAAAATAATAATTAGTTTTTACCTTTATAATAAGGTAACTGTTAGCATTAGGTTTACACCTTCATTTCAAGGTAATGTTATCAATCCATCTTTTGCAAGGTCATAAGTATGTAAACGAGGTATTATATTTTTTTTGCAAAGTTTGCTAGCTAAGCCTAGGAAAATGTATCATTAAACGTATTTCACCTAACCCTAATCTTATGCTAAATTTCTCGCAACGCCTTGACCTATAGTGAAATTTCAACTGGTGCTACGAAATATTTTCGTAGTGCATATCGATTTGTTTTTACAATCTATTTTTGACCCTCTAATCCCATTCTTTTGAGTGCTCAAGTGTTGATTCATAAAATATTAGCCTTCCCCCTTCATGATGTGACAAATTCCAACGTTTTTATCTCCTCCAAAATCAAGATTGGGATGTAGGGGTCCTCCAAAATATGTTGAAGTCTCAATGGTCTGTTGCACTTAGAATTTTCGAGCTCTTCTTCACCTTTGGAGGCAAATATTCAAAAGACTACTTATATCATATGAGGTTTCTTTGTCACTTGGCAGGTTTTAACAAAATAAATTTACCATATTTCCCACATTAAAGTTTGCTAGAAATGTGCACTAAAGCAAGGAAAATACTTGAGCTACAAGCCCATGATATTTTTCATCGTGGTCTAATTAAAATATTATACACTCATGAGTTGAATAAACAAGTGAAACAATTGAGGCAACTGAGCCAAAAAAACCCAAACCCACCTATACCTAGAAGATCAAAGAAAGGCCAAAACATAGTTTCTAACCAAGATTTATACCAGATAACCAAGGGAGAATCTAGTCACCTCTAGGTTGAAAAACATGATGAAGTCCCTGTGAAAGCACCTGAGATTAAAATTCATGAAGGAAAGAATAGAAGCCAACATAAGATTATAGTAGAAGATGAGCAACTAAAACAGAAAGCATCAAAAAGCAAAAAGGGAAAGAATAAAATTGAAATAGAGGATGAAGATGTTGAAATAAAGATTATGGTTCATGGTAAAAAGACCTCACACTCACCATACTAATAAATTGAGATAAAATTTCAAGGTTAGGATGAGCCCTAAATTGAAAGTAGTAGTTATTATCAGTGATGAAAAAGAGAAAATAGAACAGACTTCAAAGAACAAAAAGAGAAAAAGGGAAAATAGAGCATGTTGAGAAGAATAAAGGAAACACCCTAAAAGCTAATAAAAGTCCACAAAAACTTACTATAAGGGTGACAAGGAGATATAACAAGCTAGACATTCTTGCTCGGGTTGCAAAATACATAGAGAAATGATCAATTAACTTCACGGGAAGAGTATTACATAAACCCTATTTTTGTTGCATCAAATGCTAATGGTTCTTCAACAGTCAACTTACTCAAGTTAATATTTAAAGTAATACATTATTTTTTAATATACTATTGTAAAACTTCAGATATTTTTGTGGATAAAGGAGTACAAGTGAACATGAGAAAAGAAGGTAGTGAAGGAAGCAAATAGTTACACAGTTTTGGCATTATTTCCAGGTTCATGCATTAGTTGGCTACAAGGAGGGAATACGAGTTTGGATCAAGATATCAAGCCTATAAACAAGTAGAAAGATATAGATCCTATCTTGTAGCAATGACTTCACTATTTCTCTAGGATACCAGTAGGAGAGACATATATAAATCTTGTACTATGTTTTGACCAATGACTATGTACCAGATTTAGGATCCGACTAGCTTAGTTCATAGGGTTACTATGATTTTTGTCAATTAAACTCTAAAATTATATAGATATTTTGTAATCATTGCTACCATGCTTCAAGGAGCTTATCTCTACTGTATTTTCCTATATAGTACATGACAAATATGGAGAAAGGGTTAGTTTTCTGAAAATAAATAGTTATTGTTGTCGTGTTTTGAATACTTCATTCATTTTAGTTTCCCAAGATCAGTAGATTATGACCACTAATATAAATATCCATGAAATAGTAGATTTTAGTATGTATTCTATGTGTGTTGTTACATTTTCTTCTTTGTAATCTCATGAATGTATGACTTCTAAGTATTTGAAAAAGATTAATTGATTTAGAATTCATCTATGTTTTGATGCTTTGAGTTGAGATTGTCAAATGTTCTCATTTTGATCCTCTAAATCTACTATATGATCACTGTGTATGCTCTATTGTAGTGGACTATTCTCTTTCTTTCTCCATCCATCTACGAAAATGACAAAGGTCTTGGATCTGCTATCCATCTTTCCTTTATCAATTGTGATCAGATAACCAGTTATATTGGTAAATTAATATAAACCCTAGCTATTTGACTCCATCACCCCATGAGTCATTTACTTCAATCCCAACCAAACCCTACATCAACACAACCTATCTAAATATCTGGGCACAATGTAAAGGTCAGAGAGCCATCTTTGGATTGAAGGGGCTAGCGTTCAATTTGTAAGTTGGAGTGAAAAGTTTACCTTGGAAACTTCTCTCCTACAACCAAGAGGAAATTTCTAAGTGCTAACACCTTGGCGAAATACTAGAGAATTTGAAAGTTACATCTTCCCCATAACTATTTTAATGATTAGATCTACTTTCTAAGGGATAATAAAAGGTTAGATAAAAACATTGGCTACTATTTTTTCTCTGGCGACTTCACAACGTAAAGTTTGATATTATTTCATTGGAAATTCTGGTGTATATAAGGATACATACAAGGAGCCATCCAAATCCAAATCCACTAGAAGTCTTGATAAGAACAGAAAAAATTTTCAGGAGAAGGAAGTCTGCAAAAGAAACAGGTACTTTTCTTTCAGAAAAGCCTTTTTCTCTTCCTAAAGAAACAAAATCTGTTGAATACATTCTATTTGATTTAAAATTTGAACAAAGTCTATTCAGATCAAAATCAGAGTCCAGATTGTCAAACACAGTCTTTGATGAAAGACAGCCTAAACCTTATATTCCTAGTAATATTGTTTCAAAAGAAGATAAAGATATTTGGTTACAATTTTATAAATTAGAAGATTTAGTTCATCAACTTCAAATAATTGTTTCTAAATCTCCCACATTTCAATATCTTGTTCCACCATTTTCTACTCCAATAGTTTCATTTCCATTATTCATCCCACACAGTTATGTTTCAACTTGTAACAACCCTCGTGAAAATTCCATGTAAAAATATATATAAGGCCATGGTGATGGGACATATATTCCAAGCTTAATGGTGGGGGAAACATCCTAGTGGGTGTTGATTCAGTTTATTATGGCTAAGGAAATGACAAAGTCTTTGGAAAGGCATGAGGCATTTATTGGCATTTTATCTATGAAAATAATGGAAATTGGGAGAAAAGGAAGGTGAAGGGTCACTGGTTGTATGAGAGGAGGAAAATGAAGGGAAATAATGGAAAATGAAGAAAATGGAGGCCTCATTAATAAAAAGGCTTTTGAGGATTAGTGGCCAGGACTTGGTCAGTTCAGTTTTGGAGCTCTCTCATTATTCTCTCTCTCTCATACTCTTGGAGACTTAGAGTTTCCTTGGAGCACTCCTGGAGGGTGTGACATACTTGGATTCTTGGAGCAAGAAAGCAAACAAAGAGCAAGAAAGTGCAAGAAGGCATCAAGATCAGCAGTTACATCATATTTTCTTATAGGTATCTAGTTTCATGTATGTTTCATATGGTTTACAATTCGATCACTGCTGACATAAGCCGCCCCCTGTGATTTAGCCGTCTTACACTATCTCGATGGTTTTCATGCCAAATTAGCTTATCAGCTGAGAGATAGGAATCCTTCTACCTGGGAGCAGATGCAAATAAATGCTATAGGAGTACCAGAAAATTTGTTTCTAAGAAAGAAAAGATGAATACCCAGAGAAGAATAGTGTTCTACGAGGAATCGTCTTCTTCATTGGACATGAAACTTGATGTGATGCTAAAGACCATGGAGAAAATAGTTGATAAATTGACTCCTCCTAGAAGTGAGTCCCAACCTCAAGTGAGAAATCCTAATTTTAGAAGACCACCTAGACCTCATCCTCGCTAGAAGAATCCAATTGATCAAAAAATAGTCAAAGATCAATTTCCTGACAATTTTGTTCAGGAGGAAGATAATGAGGAAAATGAGTAACAACAAATAAATTGTTTTGATGACGAAGAAACACAGATTTTTATAATAAAGGAATATCATGACAATTTTGTTGAATGTTAAGGATAAAGGGATAGTGAAAAATTAATGTTTGAATCATAAATATATCAGAAAGGGTATAATAATGTTATTGTTGACTTCCAGAGGCAGTATAATTTATGTGGAAGAAATGTCACAGTTGCTAAACCTCCTTCAGGGAAAGTCACGAAAGAGCAAAAACAAATAGAGCCCAAGAAAATAGAAGAGCCTAAGAAAATGGTGGAAGAAAATAAATATGCCTCGAAGAGAGGTGAGGAAATTATAAAAGAAGGAAGTGTCAAAGATTTATAAAAGGTCAAGTCTTCTTTATGGAAAATGAAATAAGGAAAGTTAAGATATCCATTCCTTTTGTTGAATTTTTGAAGAATATGCAGTACAAAGAATAGATTGTCAAAATAATAAAAATCTCACCAATTGGTCAAACTTTGAACATCAATAATCAAGATTCTCTAAATATCCAAGATGATGCACTTGAATTCTTATTTGGTCCACATGCTACTGAAATATATGAAGGTGTGCCCCCCTTTTGTGTAAGATTTAATATCCATGACATGGTTCTGCATAATGCAATGCTTGATTTAGGGGCTTCACACAATTTGATTCCCAATATTGTTATAGATAATCTAGTATTGGACATTACCAGGACTTACAAGGATTTGTTTTCATTTGATTCTAGAAAAGTACAATGTCTTGGGTTGATCAAAGACTTGGTTGTGAACTTAACCCAAATTCTAGAAAATAGTCTAGTAATGGATTTTGTGGTAGAAGACATACCACAAAGATCTGGTATGCTACTTTTGTTGTGATTGGGTGGCTAAAGTAGGTTTCACTTTGCAAATGGACATGTCATATGCACCCATCTCTATTTTTGAAGAAACATTGAGGAGACTTTACAGGGAGAGTCAACTGAAATATGTGGTAAGCAGTGAAGAAGAACCATAAAATCATCCAATTTATGTTGTAGACACTAATTTGGGATCAACAATTTTATTTAATGGTTTGAATTTGGAAGATGGAAAATCAATAGCAAGTGGAAGAACAAATTCAAATAGAAAATGAAAAAATTGATACAAATATGACATGGAGAATGATATTTTATGGATCAGTTTACAAAGAAGGATCAAGAGATGGTATATGGATCATGCCACCAAAGGGATATATCCAAATGTATTATTTTAAGATATATTTTGAGTGTTCTAATAATGTATTTGAATATATGGCTTTAGTCATTGGTTTGAAAATAATCAGGAAATAAAGAGCTAGAAGGATTTACATTTTTGGAGATTCAAAGCTCATTATAAACCAGGTTAAAGGATTATATCAGAAAGATCATCCAAGGATGAGAGCTTATAGAAATGACGTTTGGAATTTATTTTACAATTTATTTATTGAGCTTGAAATTCCAGTGTTTTCTAGACAATAAAATTACATTGCTAATTCACTAGCTAGTACAACAAGTATGTTCAAAGTTCCTATTTACCTCAATCAGAAATATCCGGTAGATATGAGATGCATACCTTCAATTCCAAACGACATAAAGAACTGACAGACCTTCGAAGATGACAAAAAAATAAAGAGATTTCTGGAAATAGCTAATGAGTTTGCCAATTTCCCTATTGATGAAGAAAAATATTTAGAAAATCAGGTTGAAACAAATGATTTTGTAAATGTTATAGGAGATCAGAAAATAATCCAACTAAGCAATAATTTTATGCCTAGTGGGTTAGTGCCTCTAGAGAAATTGTTTGATAGCAATGTTGTAGTTGTCAAACCAAAAATGAAGCCTAGAAGTAATGAATTACATGGCTGCAATTTGGGTACAGAAAAGGAGCCAAAATTTGTTAAAATTTCAAATTCTCTAAATGAGGAACAAAAGGAAAAATATGCTACTATTTTGAAATAATTTTCTGATGTCTTTGCATGGAAGTACTAAGATATAAGATTCTATGACAAAAACATAATTCAACATACTATACCCTTAAAGGAGAATGGAAAACCTTTCAAGCAAAAACTGAGAAGGATAGATCCTAAACTGTTGCCACTAATAGAGAAAGAGGTGCAAAAGTTTTTAGATGCTAATATTACAATTTCTCTCAGATTTTGAAAGTGGGTGGCTAATCTAGTACCAGTTTGGAAGAAGAATGGGAAAATTTGACTCTGTGTAGATTTCAAAAATCTAAACAAAGTGTCATTGAAAGACAATTACCCCTTTCCAAAAATGGAGCATATTTTGCAAATTGTTGTTAGATATGACAGGATTTCAATGCTTGATGGTTTCTCGGGGTACAATCAGGTATTGGTAAATCTGAAAGACCAAGAAAAGAAAACTTTCACTACACCATGGGGAACATTCATGTATTCCAAAATGCCTTTTGGATTAATGAATGCAAGACCTACATTTTAGAGGGTTATGTACATAGATTTTGCAGGAGAAAATGATAAATTTGTGGTGATATATTTAGATGACATCACAATATATTCATCATCGGACTAAGAGAATTTAAAACACCTGAGGCAAGTATTTTTGAAATGTAGAAAATTTGGGATTTCATTGAACCCCAAAAAATCATATTTTTCTATGAAAGAGGGTAAATTGTTGGGACATATTATGTCTAAAGATGGAATTCAAATTGATCTAGAAATAATTGAAGAAATACAGAAGATTGAGTTACCTATAAGTAATAAGGAAATCCAATCATTCATGGGTAGAGTAAATTTTCAGTGGAGGTTTATTCCAAACTTTGCTGAAATCCTAAGAGCAATTAACAACATGTTGAAAAAGGATTGTAAAGTCAAGTGGACACTTATAGCCAAGAGGTCTTTCGAAGAAATCAAGTCCACAATAACTAAAGCTCATGTTCTTGTCAACCCAAACTTTTCAAAGGATTTATGGGTGTTTTCATTTTCTTTAGAACATTCTATCTCAGGAGTCTTATTGCAGGGAAATCAAGAAAAATAGGAATAACCTATCTCATTTTCAGGAGAAATTTGAGAGATGCTAAACTAAAATACAATATTATGGAAAAACAGTCTTTTGCATTGGTGAAAGCACTAAAATATTTTAGAGTTTATGTTTGTCACTCTCATGTAACTTGATTTGTTCCTAATGCTTTTGTAAAATACATCTTGAGCCAGCCTGATAAGGATGGTCGGAGAGGTAAGTGGATTTCAAGACTATTGGAGTATGAACTAGAGATTAAACCAATGAAATTAATCAAAGGTCAAGGTATAGCTAGAATGATGACAGAAACAAATTGTGACACTTTAAGCATAAATTTCTTCTAAATTTTTTCCGTTAATTAAGAAGAAACACTGGTTTTTAAAGTAGCTGATGGACTCAGAAATTCTCCATGGTATAGTGACATAATCTATGTTTTGTAAAAATTGGAAGCTCCTCTAGGGATGGATAAAATTAGAGCATGATATTTGAAACTAAAAAGTGTCAAGTTTTGTTGTATTGATGGTTACTTGTTTTGGAAAGATACCACAGGGATCCTTTTGAACTGTCTCGTTGAAGGTGAAGCAAAATAAGTGGTAAAGGAATGTGATGAACGACCAATGTGGAGGGAATTACTACCAGAAATCCACTGCTAATAAAATCCTTAGGGAAATCTACTATTGGCCAACTATTTTTTGTAGATGCACACAAAGAAGTTGCTGCCTATTTTAAGTGACCATTTTTTGAAGGAAAAATAGAGGTACTATCATTACCTATGAAACTAGTCTTAGTTGAAACCCCATTTCAGCAGTGGGGATTGGAATTTATTGGAGAAACTCACCCACATCCGTTACAACAACATAGATGGATATTAACTTCCACATAATACTTTAACAAATGCATTGAAGTTATTCATATAAGACATGCTACATATAGTGTAGTAATTTAGTTATTAGAGAGTATATTTTCAAGGTTTGGCCGCCCTAGAAAAAATATAACAGGTAACGCTCAGTATTTTAAATCTCAAAAAATGATCAAATTATATGAGAATTATCATGTTAATTTAGGTCATGTGACAACCTATTATCTCTAGGGTAATGAATTGGCTAAATCATCCAACAAAAGTTTAGTCAGAATGATCAAAAAATTGTTAGAAGAGAACAAGAAGGCTTGGCATACCAAATTAAAGTTTGCACTGTGGGCAAATCGGATCAACATCAAAAATTCCATTGGTAAATCACCATTCCAATTAGTCTATGGCACAAAGGAATTTTTCCCAATTTCATTGAGTCTTCCAGTGATGATATTGTTGTAGGAACATGAGCTAGAGCCTCATGATTTTCAAATAAGGACTAATCAACTTACTGAAGTACAAGAATTAAGAGAGAAAGTGTATCAACAATCTCAATTGTTTCTGGACAAAACCAAACAGATCCATGATAAGAAGGTCAAGGAGGATGAGTTTAATATCCACGGTTTAATCCTAAAATGGGATGCCATATTGAGGAAATGGGAAAACATGGAAAGTTTGATCATTTATGGAAAGGGCCTTATAGAATTTATGCTTTCAGAGGTAAGAATGCTTTTATTTTGGAGGACCCAAATGGAGTGTTATTGAGTGGAGGTCTAGTAAATAGATGCTTCCTAAAACATTTCCTGGTTTAAGAGGGGTCAATTATCGCAATTCATTGTACATATCCATTTTCAGAGAATTTTGTAGGATTGGCGAACAACTTTGAAGGATTTCAAGCCCAAGGTGAAGGCCATAAGATTCTGATGAGGGGTTGTCAAACATTACAGAAATTTTAGTTTCATAGTTCATTTAAGCAGAGTTAAATTTGTATATTTTAGAAGTTTACCTAATGGATCAGGCACAAGGTCTACGTGTTCTTTACTTCCTCCTAGGGATACATGATCCCCATTGGAGCTAGATGTTAGCATCAGGTTTACACCTTCATTTCAAGGCAATGTTATCAGTTCATCTTGTGCATGGTCATAAGTAGGTAAAGGAGGTATTGTATTTTTTGAAAAGTTTGCTAGATAAGCCTAGGAAATGTATCATTAAAATTCTTTCACCCAACCCTAAGATTATGCTAAATTTCTCACAATGCTTTGACCTATAGTGAAATTTCAGGTGGCGCTACGAAATATTTTTGTAACGAGTATTGAAATCTTAAAAAAATAATTTTTCGACCCTCTAATCCCATTCTTTTGAGCACTCAAGTGTTGATTCATAAAATATTAGCCCCACCCCCCTTCATGATGTGAAAGTTGTCAGTGTTTTCATGCCCAATAAAGTCATTAAATAAGAAACCCTAATCTACCCTGTTTTCCCTAAAACACAATTTTCCAACAAACCCAGATTTGTAGTTTTCATGTGTAGGAAGGTTGTTGAGTGTCTTACAACCTTCAGTTAGAGTGTTTCAAGCAGTGTTACTTGGGAGCGGGAGCGAAAGTGGGGAGAGGGAGCGAAAAATGGGCGCGGGAACGACATTTTCAGAAGCTCTCGGGTTGGGAGTGAATCCCGGAGCATTTTTTATATA
>APFE031190255.1:0-24035 GCA_000404065.3 Pinus taeda | reverse complement strand
TTTGGTGGTAGGAAGGTCATTTATAATGTATAAAGTTATGTATCTTCTTATAGAACATTTTCTTACAGTCAGGGGGAGCTTGGACAACACAGCAGAGCAGAAAATTCAGCATATACTCAGGGGGAGCATAACCCTTTGCCTTTGATGTCAAAGGGGGAGAATGATTTTGAGTAACTTGGGGTTGCCATCAAGTCCAAAGGGGGAGATTGTTGGAATTATGACACAGGTTTGGCACTATGGCACAGGTGTTGTCCTTAATGGCAACTCACTCAAAGGGTAGATCACAGTTCAGGCTCTTAGAAAGAAAGAAAATAAGATATACACAGGTTCATCTTAGAAAAGTCGCGTATATACGCATGATCACTGATCAAAAGGTGCGTATGCATATTCACGCACTTTCATGCAAGAAAAAGCGAGTACATGTAGGAAAATTTATGTTTGATCCATGGTATTTAGTCCGACATATTTGAACCTATGGTTTTGGTCCTTGTTATTGCATACAAAGTGTTGAACCCTGGTATTGGGTCCCTAGTATTGGTTCTCAATGGTTTTGGACCATCGTTAAGAAAGGCCTAAGACTATAAAAAGGGAAGGAGATCATTTGGCAAGGTGATTGATTGAAGGATTGAATATCTGAAGAAGAGCAAGATTTGGAACACTGTGATTGGTTTATGCTGCATTGCTGAATCTGATCCAAGGAGGAACCTGAGCGCTAAAAGATGGATAAGTTCTATTGACGGATCAAGACCTTAAGGCTTAACTAGTAGTATCATTGTATGGTTTTGATCTATTGTATTTGGCGCATGATTATATCTCTAAATCTGATAAACTGGGTATATTTGATGTCTGAATACTTGAAAAGAGAAAATTGCCTTGTATAGATCTGTACGCAGGTTCCGCACATCAGAGGCGCGTATACACGTAGGTTCAGTGAATTAAGATAGCGTATACGCTGGTTGGAATTGATACAGCTGTGTATGTATGCAGGTTCTGCCTAGTGAAGTAGCGTACGTTTCATGAAATATGTTTTAGCTGCTTCTGGTTATTGCTACAGTGTTCTGGGTTCAGAATTGGTGTCTGGTTACTGTTGTCTAGTTACAGCATTCTGAGAAGTGTTTGGTTGATTCTATATTTGGTTGTACAAAGGAGATTGATTGTTACAGATATACTTGATGTATGATTGATGTTATTCATGGATCCAGTCTGAAAATTTATGAAACGTGGTCCCTGGAAAAAAAGAGAAGGTTGTAGCCTTCTGTAGGTAGCAGCCTGCATACTAGTACTTCAGCTAGTACAAGAGCTAGAGCGAGTTGTAGCTCCCTTCCAGGTGAAGCTGGACAACGAGAGAAGGTTGTATCCTTTTACAGGTAGCAGCCTGCGTACTGGTATAAGACTGCACCAGTACAAAAACATTGTAAAAAGAAGTTTCTAATTGAAAGAAGATAGAGACGAATTGCAGCAGGTGGTTTTCACCCACATTGGATTTCCACCTTATATCTTGTGTTCTTATGTGTGACTGTCTGCACTATTTTTCTATTCCTGATTGATGTCTATATAGTTCTGACACACAAATTAAAGATTAACATCTGAAGAATAATTAAATTACAAGTCTGTGAGTTATACGTTGTTTTATTTAACCGAAGTTGCGTATATACGCTGGTTTATCTAACTAAAGTAGCGTATACAAATCTGTATATAAATTGAAAAATAACTGACTTGATAATATTGATTCACCCCCCCTCTCAATATTATTTCCAACAGTGCTTTATCTCATGCTCAACATAGAATAATTTCTCTAAGTTGTCATAGAGAACTCGGCCTGTGGGGAGTGATTTTATTCCTGATGCACTTGTTGATGAACTAGCTTGATTGCCAACATACTTATTCAATTTGTCTACATAATCTATGTGCTTCATTAATCTGTCATTAATCACCAAAGGACTTGGTAGCCCTTTATTCTGCAAAATAGTGAATTTCTCCATAAAAGAATTAATTTCTATCTGCATATCCTGACATCTTCTCTCTAAGTTCTACATCAAAGTTTTCTTGGTTAGCACCCTTTTGATTTCCAAAATAGTTTCTGTCCTGTCTGAGATGCCAAGTTCTTCCAGTTGTTCCTTATTTCTGTTATTCAAAAAGTGTATAAGTCGGTTGGCTTCATCTGGCATTTGTCCTAATTGTGCTTTTGTATTTTGAATTACTTCCTGTGTTGCTTTCACTAGATCAAATTATTCAAAGATCACTTGGATGGACAGCCAAACATCATTTATAGATTGAGTGATATTGGCCCAAAGAATTTTCTTGATTTCTTCTAGAGGCTTATCAAAAGTGAAATCTTTTTCCAATGTTTTCACTTTATTTTATAATGGTTTAATCTCCCTTGTTTTTTCCACAACATTTATTTTTGAGAGATCATAATTTCTTTCTACCTTAGCTAACTGTTCTTTTACCTGTTTTAATTCTGAAACTTGTAATTTCATGTCTTCCATTGACTTTATTAACTCTTTTGTGCTCAAATTGGCATTGCTTCCTTGTGTTGTTCCTATTGTTGTTGTACCTATGACCACCTCTGCTGTGGTTGTTGTGATGTTTGGAGCTAGTGCTATACCAAGTGTAGAAGGGACTGCTGTTGAGGCTATGGGAATTACATCAAAAGGCTGAGAGGTTGACTCTCCCTACTTTTCCTTCAGTTCTTTTTCTAATGCATGCTCTATGTCATTCAATCTTTCATTGCGTTTTAAGAGTAGGTCCATCATCTCTTCTTCAGATTTTTGTTTTATAACCTCAGTAGTCTGTGGATTCCTTGAAGAAGGTAGCTTTAGCTGTTTCCTCAGGGCAACAATGTCTTCTTCTTTCTTCTTGATTAGTGCCTCTACACCTTTCACATCTTTGGGATCATGTCCCAATCCAATGAAGATTTCTTCTAATGATTTTATTCTATTATCCTTGGCCAAGGAGGAGGCTTTTCCAGGTGTAGTTGGCCCGTTGTATTATCCAAGGAATTTTGTAGCTTGTTGGCCATCATTGCTTTACCAGCCAATGTGCAATAGACCATTTCTCCATTTTTTTTGTGAAGTTCAATTTGGTCCATAGGATGAATATCCTTGGCTAAGACCTCCAAGTTAGTTCTGATGTAATCTTCTGTTGACTGAGGTTATTGCACCTTTGGCTTGAAGTAACTTATTATCATCTCGCCATCTTTAATGTCATAGGCTGACATTAGTCTTTGCTGATTCGCAGGGGCCATTTTTAAATATTGATTGTACATTTGAAGCCTCACTAGGTCATTCCTGGCCTTTATTTCTGTGAATGTCTTCTTTATATCTAAGGCCTCTTTACTTTGTGGCCTAAGGGATGATACTTCTGCACTCTGTTGTCTTTCTAGATCTTGCCTCTGTAAGCTAGTGGATGTTCATCCCAATGGAAAATTTTGCTGGCTAACTGCCCTTTCTTCTCTTTGGCTGTCTGTAGTCTCTTCAACTATTTCCTCTTCTGAAAGAAGAGTTCAGTCTTTGTCTTTTTGTCCCAGGTTGTCCTGTAGGTCCACTGGTAGTGGTAGTGGTTTCCCTGTTCCTCTTTTTATTTCTTTCCTCATTTAGAGGAGTTTGCAAAACAGGACTTTATGCTACATTGGTTTGAGCTGGAGGATTTGGCACTTGACCATGTTCTTTGGAAATTGCAGGCTGATCTGAAATTGTAGGTTGTTCTATGGTCTCTACTTCCTTGCCTTTGGATGTTCTTGTGGCTGGTATGTTGACTACCTGTGGAGGCTGCTGAGAGGTTCCAACAGTGAATGCACTAATTGCTGATTCTTGAGACAACTTGAATGGTACCTACCCAAAAGAATCCAGGTCAAGGGTTTTCTCAAGATCTCTGATAGCATTTTCTATATTGACCTGCTCACTAACATCTTCTACTAGGGTCCCCTCTGTCCATTCATCCAAGTTTGCAAATTGCTCAATTTCTGGAATCCTATGGTGAATATATGGGATAACCTATTCTTCATCCTTCTGTCACATATAAAACTGTGGAGGTCATATGGTACCCACCTAAAACTCTTTCGTAGTCTAAGGTGATCTTCTAAAAAAAATTCAGCTTCTTTCCATGCATCCCTAGTGTTGATGACGAAAGGGCCTAGTTGGTTCTTAATTCTTTGCTGAGCCTTCTTCTTAGCACCACAAAAATGGACTAAATCTGCATTTATGATCTGCTTGAAATACTCCAATGCAAATAATCTCATGGGAACATACTTGGGTAACTTAAAAGGGTAAAGTTCACACTCATACATCCTAATTTCTGTGTGTTTTTTATATAGGTACCAGTCACCTATCCCGTACTACTTAGAGAGCTGGAGAATATTCTTCATGTCACCATTGATTCTAGGAGGGGAAACTCCTATCAATAGAGTGATTGCTGGATGTACAAGTAGGTCAATTAACTCACTATAAGTGTAAGGGGACTCACTGGAATTATGAAAGATTGGACTCCAAAAGATAACATACCTTGGATTTCCTTTGGTATCAAGTTTCTTGATAGGGAAAGGAACGTTATCTGGCTGACAATATAACATAAGATGGTATATGAAAGAGGTGTATTTGAAGACTCCTTCCCTTTCCAAATTCAGGAATTGGTCATGGTTTCTGTTGGCAATATAGGAGGCATAGTCATATCTGACAGTAGGGGGTTGTCCTGGAGTAAAGATTGATAGTAACACTAGGGTGATATCATCAACATATTCACTAGAGTTAAATCCCATAATCAGGGATATCATATGAACAATGAGTCTTCGAATTTCAGTGAAGAAAGTCTGCAGATAAAGAGATGGACCTTTGAGCTGGTGCTTTGGTAATATGAAGGTTTCAGCAATACGACTCACTTCTGATTTGGATAACTGAAATTCTTTTTCAAGTAAATATGCCATGGAAATAAGAGTGAGGGGATGACTGGAGTGGAATTGCAAAATTTCATTGATGGATTGAGAATTTATGGGAAAAATGATTGTTTGGCTTGGGGACATAACATCTCTATGGTTAGGATCATAACTAGCACAACATTGATGAATTATGTTTGGGAAAACATGGAGTGAGGGGAGGAAATACATGGGAAGGTTAGATTCCCATAGTCCAAAAATGTCAAACTTATTCAGATAACTATCTCTGGCTTGGCAGAAGGCCTGAAGATGGTTTTTATCACTAGATAGGTCTTTTATCTGAAAATATTTATTGGCCAGAGGTAAATAATCTAAGTCTTTGTGGGGAGCATTCATGGGTGCTACATTCAGGGCTATAGGGGTTTCCATATTTGGTTCTTGTGGATTCAAAAATGGAATTGGGGGAATTCTGTGGAAAATAGGCAAGACAACAGGTTGAGGACTTTATATGGTGAACAAAGAATTGGATTAGAACTGAATTTGGCCCTTTCTTGTAGAATTTTCAGTAGAAAACCAAAATTACAGGGTTTGAGTGTAAATTGGATAAATACCTATATCAAGGAAGTGAACAATGCCAAGACAGAAGGATAACGGGTTCTGCGCTGCGTCATTGCAAGTTTCTTAACTAGGTGGTGGTTTGAAAGCTCAAACAGTTGACTTGGACATTGTTTTGCATTGGAACACAGATCACAACATATAACAGTGAAAAAGACGTTTTTTTCATTTTATTTAACAAAATCTGAGGTTGGCGGGGTTTTTTTTGGATTTATTGGGTGGATGATGCAAGTGGAGAAATGACGTTTTGTCGTTTGTGGAGGGTGGTAAGTGGTACGTGATCGCACTACTTTTGGAATTAGGCAATATCAGGCCGAGGGCGAGCGATCACATCGAATGCACGACGTGTGGCAGAAGTATGGGCAGAAAACTGCCTAGTGATCGCGCGTTAAAGCGCGGTCACCTAGGGGGCGCGATATTGATCTTGACTATTGGATGATAAAGGAATGATCGAACGGAAGACGGGTGAGGGATACTGCGGGGCTTTACTGCGGGCCCAAAATAATTAATATCTAATCAATCATATCAGGTCAACTGTGAATGGTTATGAAGGTTATTAATTAACCTAGAGGGTTAATTAATCTCGTTTTTGTGCGGCAGGGAATTAAGGTTCTTAATGAATTAAGGATTAACTCATTAATCCTCTTTTAAACGTTGATTATGGTTGTATCCAACCAGGGGTGGGATATATAACATGTTGGGAATATTTAATATATTAAATAATACGGGAATGAGTGGAACTTTTATTTGGGAGTTATATAATATGTGTTAACAGTTAATATGACACAAAAATGAGAATAAGCACTAAGTAAAACATTAAAGAGTATATTCAACTTAGGCTAAAGTGAAAGGGGATTTATGTAATATTGTGTAATTTTCATAAGTAAAATGGGATTTTACTTAGGAAAAGGCTTGTGAGAATGAATGAATGATGGTTTTTTAAGTACTTTAGGCTTTTTAGATTATTGGGCCGAGGGTGCGGTCCCTCCAAAAGTTAGAGAAATGCTCTAAGTCCCTTTAATTTTCAAAGACCTTAATACTTTAGGGGGAATTAATGAAATCTTTAGGACAAATGTGAATGGAAGTTAGTTATTTGACCTTGTCTTGCTTGAACTGCATCAAGTGTAATGTCTACCTTGCACTTGCGATAAAAGTAAACATTAACACATTTAGAGACATTATCCATCACAAGTAATTTTGCAACACCATCTACCTACCCTACCTATTTTAGCCTGACACTTTTTCTTCTTTATTTGGGTGCACTTAGACTGGCAAACCCTTATCAATATTCTTTTTCTTTTACATCGCAAGCCTACCTAATTCTGCACTTATTACATCCAAGGGCTTAGATTACACTGTTGAGCTCCTTTTTATTTACTCTACCTATCTACTTATCTGCCAAGATTACACTGTTTGGTCAGATATTTATTCTTTATTCTAAAGCATGAAATTGAAAAATGAATGAGCCAAGTTTAAGCTATTTGGCTATTAATAAATTGTGGCATAAATAACAAGCTGCACACAATCATTTATTACAGAAAATGAAAAAGTAGTGGCATTTAGACTTGCACACTTTCCTGGTCTTTCTTTGTTTGGGGTTCATTTCTTTCACTTTTTTGACCATTTTATTCATTTTAACCTTTGATTTTTCTTTTAGGGTATACCCTCTTTACATTTTTTAAAATTTTTTTATTTTTTGAAAATATGGAAAACCTTTGCAACAAGAAAAGGTATGAACATATTACTGAGCTCATCAAGTCAATCATGAAATATGACACCTATTGGTATAGGAGCATAACAGGTTGAGAAGAAGAAACGAAAAGCCATAAAAACTAACAAAATTCCACAAAAAATTACTAGAAGGGTGACCAGGAGTCATAACATGCTAGACATCTTTGCTCAGGTTGTAGAAGACATAGAGAAATGATCAATTGACTTCAGGGGTAGAGTATTACATAAACCCTAATATTGTTGCATCAAACCCTAATTATTCTTCAACGATTGGCTTACTCAGGTTAATATTTAAAGCAGTAAATTATTTTTGAATATATTGTTGTTAAATATCAGAGATTTTTGTGGCAAAAGGAGTACGAGCGAAAATTAGAAAATAAAGCAGTGAAGGAAGCAAACAATTACACAATTTTGGCATTATTTCCAAGATCATGCATGAGTTGGCCACAAGGAGGAAATACAAGTCTGGCTCAAGATATCAAGCATGTAAATAAGTAAACAGATCTAGATCTTAACTTGCATTAGTGACTTTGGTATCATTCCAGGATACCAATAGGAGAGACGTATAGGAGTCATGTACTCTATTTTGACCAATGAGTATGTACTAGATTAGGGATACCAGTAGCTAAGATGATAGGGTTACTATGATTTTTTTCAATTAAACTCTCAAATTATGTAAATATTTTGTAATCATTGCTACCATACTTCAAGGATATTATGTCTATTGTATTTTCCTATATATTACATGAAAATTATGAAGAAAGGGTTGGTTTTCTGAAAAGAAAGTCATTGTTTGTTTGTTTTGAATACCTCATTCATTTCAATTTGCCAAGATCAATAGATTCTGACCAGTGATCATAAAAGGAGCCATGTGATAGTAGGTTTTAGTATGTATTCTTTGTGTGTTTTTACAGTTTCTTCTTTATAATCTCATGAATGTATGACTTCTGAGTATTTGAAAAAGATTAATTGATTCAAAATTTATCTTTGTTTTGATGTTCTTAGTTGAGATTTTCAAATGTTCTTATTTTGATCCTCTAAAGCTACTATATGATTAATTTTGTATGCCCTATTGTAGTGGATTGTTCTCTTTCTTTCTCCATCCATCTACAACAATGAAAAAGGTCAAGGATATGCTATCCACGTTGCCATTATCAATCTTGATTAGGCAACTAGTTATCTTGTTAAATTAATCTAAACCCTAACTATTTGACTCCATCACCCAATGAGGTATTTACTTCATGTTCAACCAAACCCTACGTCAACACAACCTATCTAAAGGTTGAGCCACAATGTAAAGGTCACAGAGAGACATCTCTAGATTGAAGGGGCTAGCCTTCAGTCTGTAATTTGGAGTGAAAAGGTTACCTTGGAAACTTCTCTCCTACAACCAAGAGGAAATTTTAAGTGCTAACAGTGACCAAATAGAAAATGCATATAAAACACATACATTTACATACGACTAGCATATCCAACGTCATAAAACTTACATGTTGTATACATTTTATAAAAAAAAATAGAGAAAGTCCACGATTTAGTGCCATAGTTCCTTGTCTTACTATTTTTATCTTTATTCATTTTTTTCTTATACTTTTGTATATTCTATTTGTTGTCATCTTTATTTCTTTCTCTATCAATTTTTTTTTTCATTTCTATATTATTTCATATTACTCTCTTCTTTTACCTTGCTATACTTTCATATGTTTTACCCTATTTATATTTTGTAATTCTTGCTCTATTTATATTTTTATATATTTTTATATTCACTATTTTTTTACAAATTAAAATCTCCATAATAAAATAGAAATAGGTATTTATGATTAAAATCTTATTACATATAAATATTTTAAGTTATATATTAAATTCATTTTTATAATAATAATAAAAATTATTATTATTATTAAAGGGTTTAAGAAAATAACACCATGAGAAAAAAAACCTAACACATGGAGAAGGAACCGGTTTTCATGTTAACTTAGCCAAGCAAGAATAACGAGAACAAGCCTGTTGAGTATTATTATTGAACTGTAATAGCGTGAATTAAACGGAAAACATGGCAAGTGCGAATCGCGTGGTGGTTTAAATTGATGTCATCATCTGATTCTGCTGAAAACACATTTCTTATTGCAGTAGTCTATAACGCGACTTTTTGAAAGTTTTTTCGGCAGATTTTTCTGGTCAAAATCTGGCAGCAATTCATTGGAATCCCAAGTTTGATAGCTAGTTTCTGCACAATCAATGGCTCCCAGGGGTTTTCCAGGGCGCTGAATCCAAAATATGCAGTTAAAAAACCATTTTAACTGCTTAAAAATCAAGATTTTACCTCATTTCTTCCGCCGGATTCCGTCACCAGAATCTCCAAAAAGTCGCATTATAGACAACTCCTTTCTTATTTTATTATCTGAGAACATGAATTGTTACACCCACGTCTAACAATGAGTCCGATCATACACAAATATTATTATTTTTTTTTAATATTTTTTTAAATATTATATTTTTCTTTTAATTATTATTTTGAAATAAAGTTTTTAAAATTTTTGATAGGTGTTTATTTTGAAATAGGGTTTTAGAATTTTAATTTACTTATTATTGAGCTTAAATTTATTTAATTCTATATTTATTATGCACTTAGAGGATGAAATTTTTTGAGGTGAATTTTTTTTTTTGGTTGTAAAATTTGAGGAAATATTTGCAACTCTTGGGATTTGATCTCTCATGATAGATCTAGAGTTAGATGGACCAAGGCTTGTCCCTGTTGAGGGCAACAAATTATGTCATATTTCAAGAAGTATCATTATTATGTGTATGTTTGAGATATATTTCATACTTTGAAATTTATATGATTAAGAATACAAATAGTAACAAATAATAACACTTTAACAATATTTAATGATCAACAAAATGAAATAACTAATATATTAAATAAAAAATATACTACATATCATATTATTTAGATGTGATATGGGAAAGATATTGAAAACACATAACTTACATAATAATTTACCTTAAATGGATGACATTGTCATAGGGTTTTAGTTTTCTGTAAGTTTCCCGAAATCCTCCAACTAAATCCACCCAATGCTAATGGAGTGAGTGAGTATGATGCATGATAGATTTGGAGTGAGATGGATCTAAGCTAAAAAAAGAAGATAAAAATAAATAATTTCCTAAATGATGTAAACTCAACCTGATTGAATTCATACATTTACAATGGATCATTAAAATTTATAATTTATAATAGCTAACTTAAGTATCTACACTTCTTATTTATGTTTAAAATTTTGTATTCAATATAAAATACATTTATTCTTTTTTATTTTTATTTTTTTTCACTTAGTCCAGTTGACATTTTAATATTGGAAGTAATGCTTCCATGTTATGTGTTTCATGTGTATTACAAGTTGTCATTGAGTATTCCGAGGTGTTATTCTAGATGTGATTGTTTCCCATGTGTATGAGTTGTTGTTGTGTCATGTCTCCATCATAGATCCACTTTCTTAGGATCTAGATTTGTCAAAGTTAGTAACTTGTATCCTATATATATGTAACCTTTGTGATCATTAAAAAGATGACAATGATTTGTGTTGTGTGTATTTTTCCTCTCTTTCTATTTCTTATTTACGTTTAAAATTTTGTATTCAGTATAAAATACATTTAAAAAAAACTTTAATTTTTTTTTCACTTAGTCCAGTTGACATTTTAATGTTGGAAGTAATGCTTCCATGTCATGTGTTTCATGTTTATTACAAGTTGTCAGTGAATATTCGGAGGTGTTATTCTAGATGTGATTGTTTCCAATGTGTATGAGTTGTTGTTGTGTCATGTCTCCGTCATAGATCCACTTTCTTAGGATCTAGATTTGTCTAAGCTAGTAATTTGTATCCTATATATATGTAACCTTTGTGATCAATAAAAATATGACAATGATTTGTGTTGTGTGTATTTTTCCTCTCTCTTTCTATTTCTAATATGGGATCAAAGCTGGTATTGGCCTTACTCCCTCAAGGGAGGGCTAGGAATATGTGAGGGATCCTAAGTGTTATTATTTCTGTACATATTAATCTAGATGTGTGAGAGTTTATTTTTAGTCTGTGATATTTTTTTTGATCCTATATGTGTAGATTTGTTTGTTTGTTTGCAGCTTCTTCAAGCATTGTCGGATCCTTCTGTCATCTTGCTATTTGAAAATTTTTGTTTGTGGTTATTTGCTTAGAACATGCAATGGAGTTAAATTCATGCTTGGATGGTTTTGGTAAAATTGTGTGCACTATCATATTATAAATATGCAAACTGTACATGCTGTTGCACGGATTTGGACTTGAGATCTAGATCTGAGATCTGGTGCGAAGGAGTTTCAAGTGGCCAGTGATATATGTCAAAATTGTTAAAATTGGAGGTAGATCTCAATTTTTTGATTCTGTGAGGAAGAGATCTCTACGTCAGATGTTTTTGTTGGAATCTTGTTCCGATCTCAAATTTTGGAGTTTTCATTTTAAACATATTGAGTATGGTCAACTCAATATGTGAGTGTAAGTCTGCTGGAATTGACCAATCTAACAAATGCTTTGTGAAGGCAAGAAAACTCCAAGATAAAGATAGAACCAGATGAACAACTTTTGACCTTTGTTAAGGAGGGACGTGATGACTTGTTTATGTGTGGATGACAACTAATATTTTGATGATTATTGAGTTTGCAGTTGTGAGATGTCTTTGTCAAGTAGTTTTCTATTTCTTTCAATTCTGGTTATTAAAAGGGTTGATGGTTCTTAGAGTAGAAGCCCTGATGTTCAAAACATCAATTCTTGTGTAAGGTCAAGTTGTTTGATCAACTTTTGAATACATTTAGTATCCAAACCTCCATCCTAGAAACTGATGGATAGTTGAAAGAGAAATATTTGGCAGATGGTGGTTGGTCCATAGGATGCTTCATTACTTGATGACTCTTATCACAAAAGCCCCGACGAGCCGAGGTGTCAATATTGTTTATCTTGCAAAGTTCATCAACGATGGTCAGAGGTGGTTATGTTTTAAATGGAGGTCAAGTGATAGCTCGAAGATGTGGTGGTGAAGAGTGGTGTTTGCGAGATTCCAAAGTGGATGTGAGTGTTGATGAAGACTAGTCAGAGATAGATTATCCTTGTTGTTGTAATATGTTTTTTCAATGTTTCCATGTAAGAATTAAGGGAGGGCATGGAAGTTATGCTTCCATATTATGTGTTTCAATTGTATTACGAGTTGTCAGTGAGTATTCTGCGGTGTTATTCTATATGTGGTTGTTTCCCATGTATATGAGTTGTTGTGCCATGTCCCAATCATAGATCCACTTTCTTAGGATCTAGATTTTTCAAAGTCAATAATTTTTATCCTATATATATGTAACTTTTGTGATCAATAAAAATATGAAAGTGATTTGCGTTGTGAGTAATTTTTCTCTCTCTTTATATTTCTAATATTTAATTTTTTATTCATTATAAAATACATTTAAAAAAAAATTCGATGAATCTTCAAATTCTATACCTATTGTTGCCTATCAATCATCCATCGCTAAATTGATTGTACCTTCACAGGATCCCATGGTATATTGTAAAAGTCAACAATTAATGATTGAGAAATAACCTATTCAGTTCAAATTGGTTATGTTTATGTAATATATTGTGAAGGAACTAAAGGAACTATCAATTTTTGTTACCTTCTTAGGAGTTCATTGACACCGTCATATTACCAGTAAAGTAAATTTCATAATATTTTTATATTTTAACGAATTTTTATCATTGTTGTTGATGGTTGTGGCTTGTCCTTAAAAAACAAATATTGGGACATAGCTAATGCATCGAATCAATTACTATGAATTTAATTTTCAAATGGATGGCATTTTTATAGGGCATAAGTTTGATGTAAGATTCCTGCTATTTAATTTTCAAATGGAGGGATTGCTATAGGGCATAAATTTGATGTAATATTATGTTAATATAAGGGATTTAGTAATGCTAATGAAATGAGTGAGAATGACAATGTTTTTTTTCCAATGATATGTTTTAATTTTACATCAATTATGGAATCACAGATTATCCTTATACTTCTTTGCAAAATGCACTTCTCACCCAATAATTATTAAGTGGTTGGTACAGATTCAACTTCCAAAAGATATTATAAAATATTCATAATAGTATTCACAAATTGAAGATTGAGATTTATCTCTAAAGTATGTATACTCTCTTTTCCTTGTAATTAAATTGATTAATTAAATAAAATGACATATGAACAAGTATCATATAAATGAATTATGGTATTTTGGGTAGGTGATATTGATAATCCATGGTAGTGGCATCTCGTATTGTAGCAAAACTTATTTATACATCTTCATGGTAAAGTAACAATAAAACTTGATTGTTAAAAATCTTGTTACATATTTATTTCATGTATATATGTTTAACTCATATAATTTTTTTATTTTATGATTAATCAAATAACTTGTTGAATAAGATATATGTGTTTACATTTCACTAGATGTCTATTGATATACATAACCAACAAGGTAAGACAATCAACTTATCTGAGAAGAGCACTCGTTGATTCCTGTTGAGATGAGCAAACAATCGTTTGTATTCTTAGTTGATAGATGTCTCTTCCCTTTGATTTGGAGAGTTGCTATGGATATTGCGACTAGAGATGTTTGTGATCTTCTTCTCGACAATTTCATATAAGAAGGATAATTCATGTTCAACATGTGAGAAATGATTGTTGATCTTGCTAAGAGATTCGTTAATTTCTATTGACTACTAATATATAAATCTAATTTATGAGGATCATTTGTCATTCCACTTGTCCTGTAGCTATTTGACCTCATCCAATTCATTTCTAAGAGTTTTTTAGTGAGGGAATTCAAGGGGCGACACCATGGAGAAAGGGAGAGGATACAGGAAGGAGAAAAGAGGAGCGATGCGGGAGGGCAGAATGGGAGGAAAAGCACCAAAAGGGACACAAGATATGACAAGCAACAAGGAGGAGAATATGAAACGGAGAATGGAGGGGAAGATTGATTTATAATTATGAATTTGGGGACAAGAAGGCCGAGTCACCGTTTTGTGAACTCTAGAGAAGATCGAGCATATGCTAAGAGTATGTGGATCATACGAAGGGGATATGCAGATATATATTGTTGTTCACAATAGATACCACTCTGTCCTTTGAGGATACTCATTTTATCAGGAGAAAATATTCTTTTGACATCTTGAAGAGATTATTTTAGATAGGCCAAGGCTATAGTCATGATGACTCTTGAGACGAATGAGATTTTATGGGATAATCTTCATACTGACGTCACAGTTGACCTTGAATTCACCTTGAGATATGCAACATGCATTGTTAAATAATACACCATCTTTACTGTTATTTTATCTCAAGACATGAAAGTATGATACGTTACCCAATTTTTTCATTAGATACGAATGACGATTTTTTTGAGGTCAGCATTCGAAGGTATGTATTTCTTTTCCATGTGTTGAATGAGGATAGTGGAATCCCCAATTACTATTGGGTTCTTGAGATTGAAATCACGAAGAAGTTGAGCTCCCAAAAGAAAAGTGTAGGCCTCAAAACTATTATTTGTTTCACTTCCCAAGCTCCATTCATAAGTGATTGATTCCTCACCCTTGTGGTAAAAAATTAAACCCCCTGCTTTGGCATGACCAGGGTTAAATTTAGATGCCCCATTAAAGTACATACATGGAAGATTAAGTTCTTTAAGATGCACTGAATTCTTCTCCTTTTATTATGACCTTCTAGTTGAATGTTATAATTTGACTTCTTACTAGGGAATGAATTTTGGGGGAGAGTTTATCCAATACAAATTTAAATCATAGTCATTCATCAAGTTGCAAAAGATGACTGTTGATTTTTCAGTTTCCTTTAATGAGAGTAGCCTCTAGGCATAGACTCCAAACCTTGACCATAATTTTCCTGATGCATGGTTTTTTGTTTTGGAATACATACTTGTTTCTGGCAAGCCACAATTGCCATCATAGGAATGATGGGAGACTGGACCAGAATCATTTAATCATATTCTTGTTTTTGAAGGAATTGGGATAGATGGATTTCCATTTACCAAAGAGCTATGAAATATCAAGATCAACATTTACCTAGATATGGAGATGGTTCACTAATTCTTGCCAGCAACCTTTTGAAAATTTGCATGATAAGAAGAGATGATGGAATGTTTCCTCATTTCTCAAGTAGAATGGAAGATTGAGGGGCCTTGGATGCCTCTCTTTTTCAAATTGTATGATGTGATAATTTTTCCTTTAAGTAACATCCATGTAAAAATCTTAATTTTAGGTAGCCTTTCATTTTTCCAAATAATTTTCCATAGAGGCTAGATGGGTTATTGTTCCTAGTTTTGCTGAAGCATTTCATATCCACTTTTTACTGAATAATCCTTTCTAGTAAGATTCCATTTGAAACTATCAGGTTGTCTATAGTGGGTTGGAGCTACTCCCTTGAGATATTGAAGAAGAAGGAGACATTGAGAATTCAAATATAGGGGAATTATCGGTTTTTTCCAACCCTCCCATGAATTGTCATACAGATTCCAATCTGATATTTGGTCAAGATTTTTTTATGTCTTTTCCAAGGAACCAGTTCTTGAGGATATGAATATCTAGAAAAGAAGAGAGGCTAGGCTTACCCATTACATTGTCTTCCCATATATTAATATCTTTCCCTCCCCTCGGTATGGATGTATTGGCTTCAAAGAAAGGTAAATTCCTTTTACAAAACTTCCAAATTTGAGAGCAAGGCCTACTAGGGATATGAGTTTGGAGGAGTTGGAAACGAGAGGCGCTTATGTATTTCTTCTCTAAAACCTATTTCCACCATGATGATTCCTTGGATATTAATGTCCATATAATTTTTTCTCCCAATGCTAAATTTATTAGGCTCGAATGTCTTATGGCAATCCCCCCCTGTCATAAGCCATAATCACTTTTTTCAAACTTATCAAGCTAAATTTTTTTAGTTATGTCTTACCTCCCTACCATAGAAACTTCTGAATTATCAACTCAATTTGCTTTTGTATTGTTGTTGGAACTTTCACTATTATGAATTGGTATAAAGGTAGGTTTCACAATACTAATTTGATTAAAGTTACCATGCCTGCTGAATTCATCCATTGCATTTTCCATTGTTGTAATTTTCTTCATTTTTTCTATCACCTGTATTCAAACTTCTATATTCATTAGGATTTTAGATATTATCATCCCGATATATTTGAAAAATGACCATTCCACTTTAAAGCGGATGCCAAAATTTTGAGAAATTTGTTGGAGAGTTGTGATTGGTGTATTCCAACCATATATGTTTCTTTCTAGATTATTGAGAAAGCCACTACAGGCTTCCAAAAATTAATCTAAAATGGTTTTGAATCTTCTAGCGACAATACAAGAGGATCCTCCAATAAATAACATATCATCAGAAAATTGAGAGTGATTCATGCTTTTAGTTCTTGTACTATATTGAATTCTTGTAAGAAGACCACTTTTTACTTCTTACTCTAGCTTCCTACTAAGGATTTCAACCATTATAAGGAATAGAGAAGGCAATATTGGGTAGCCTTTTCTAAGACCCCTAGTTCTTTAAAAATAATTACCAGGTCTTCCATTAATTATGGGAGCAATCGAGGACTTATGGATGCAATCTCTAATAAGGTCAATGAAGCGACTATCACAACCCAATTTTTCTAGAACAACAAAAAAAAAGGAGTGTCTAACTCTATCAAATACATTTGTATCTAACTTTAGGATGAATCCTTGATCTTCTCAAGAAATGCTCGAACGAATGGCTTCTTGGACTAAGAGAATGGTGTTATATCCCTATAATACTAGTGTATTCCCCTTATTGTTATTGTTAGTGTAGTCCCCTATTAATATTGTTGTGCCCACATATCCCCCATGTTGTTACTGTTGTGCCCATAAAATCTCACTATTGTTATTGTTGTGCCCTTACATTATTAATTTTATGTAGGTTGTTATTATACTGTGACCCCTTAGGCTCCTATATATACCAAGGAGGTCTTATCATTGATGGGCCTCTAAATTAGACATAAATTAAGGCCCATGTCTATAAATTAAACATCAATTAAGGTCCATATAACCATCCTTTATCATATTAAACCTCTCTTCTTTCATTAGATAATTTATTTTTAACTTTAATATATTCATTAGGAAGCTTTATGAGTAATTGCATATTTGTGCCTAATATTATTTATTTTTGTGGAATATTATGAGAATATTGGGTAGATTATGAAGATTTGGAGGAGGAGATAATTAAGGGACTTTCTCCTTCCTACAAGAGGATCAATAATAAATAATAATTCAACAAGATATCATGGAATTATGGCACAGATTGTGGAACTCCAATAATTGAGAAAATCTAGGAATGTGTTCCCTGCCATTTAATGCAAATTCATAGTATTGGGGACCAGATCCACTAATCAAGGAATTTTGGTGGGGAAAGTTTCCTCCTTTCATGGGGAACTATTCCTAGTCATTTTTTTGTATAAGTACCAAGTTGAAATTTCCTTTAGGGAGAGATTTTTATTAGTGTTCTTGTGGAGAGAACTCGTATTTTTGCAGCTCCATTGTATTTTCTTGCAGGGATGTAATTGTATTGATGAAAATAATGAAGATTGGTGTCATGTTCAGCTTCTAAATTTAATTTTCCTCCATAGATATTTGATTTTCCTTGGGCTTGGCCATCCCAGGAGCCTCATATCCCTTTTGTATCATTTTCTTTCCTTCTTTTCACTTCGTATTCACATGCATCTCTTGTTTTATTTCTTTCTATTTCTGCATTTAGTATAAATGATTTCTTGTTGTAGGATTGGGTTAAATTGTTGATGTAAGTTCTTTTTCAGGATCAAAAGCATCATTACATCCTTGAAAAATATTTGGAAGGTCGTAGTAATCATTGAGCTACTTGGATTAGCTTTCTTATTCCCAAATCTAGATTTCTAGAACTCCTTTGTGGCTATGTTTTAGAGCATGCTAATGAGATTCAATCAAGTTGGTTCCACTTGAATTAGATCAAAAAATCATTCTAGTTCATAACACAAATTACCTCACTACATTTGCACTTGATTAGATTAGGCATTTTATAGATTTACTAGCTCACTAGTTCTCAAATTTCTAGATTTTCGACTAGTAATTTTGTGCTATTTTTTAGCATGGGTTAACAGAGGTCTTTTTGAGTGATTCCACTTGGAATGGAGACCTAAGGCATCCTAGTCAATAAAAAAAATTTCCCATCCAATTTGGATTTAATTTTCTTGGTCATTCAATGAATTATAATTTTGTATAGTAAATCTGTAACATTTTGTAGTAAATTAGGGGATCGTGTAGGAGAACTAGGAAATCTTGCAGGAGAACTAGTACATCATGTAGGAAATTGTGTAGCGGCTTGTTTTGAGCCCGAATTAAGAAAAATCATCACTGATTCTAGGCCTAGGCCCCTACTTGATGTCCAAGCCATCAAAAGCATTGTACCCCTCTTGCTCCACACCTGTCTCCCCTGCAAAAGATCAAGGAAAGATTATCATTTTCATTTATAAAGAAAAAATATTTAAAAAATGATTTTTCTTATATTTACACATGCACACAATAGTTAGTACTCTCTAGATAAGATTTCATGCTCAGTTAGTTTAAATCATCACATGTGATAAATAGTGTTAAGCTAGGTTTATTTTACATTTAGTTCATGATCTTTATGCAATTAGAATACGTTTCTTTCATTGTACTTTATTTCTTGAAATAGGTTAAGGTTCCATTTCGAACATTTCATTTTCTACAATTAATTTAGGATTTGACTTCAGTACATTCACTTCATTACGTCATGACATCGAAGGAATGACACATTATATGATGCACATATATTGCCGATACCTTTTGAGTTTGCACAAACCCCGGGTTGATAATTAAAGTTGGTAGCCTTGGGAGTTGCAGCATTCTTACTGCAATATCGAGGCCCATCACTTTTTGGCACCGTTGCTGGGGAGGTGTAAAAGTATGCATTGTTTTCTTCCCTAGTTGATTCATTTCTTTTTACTTTTTTCAAAAGCAAAAAAATAGTTGCATTAGGCATATTTCATTTAAAAATAGAAAAGTGCATTGCATTAGTGTTTTCATTCAATCATAAAAAAAAAATTCTCCAATAGCAACCCACCCCCTCATTTGATCATGTGGTGCAGTAAGAGCCACATCATGATTCACTTTTACAAGTAGAAGAAGAAGAAGATGGAAAAGAATGTAGAGGAAATCGATGGAGATGATGACAATGAGGAAGAACCTCTCAGATTTCCCATTTAAGATACTGATGGTAGTGTCCACATGAAGAACATCCCTCCATATTTTCTTCCAAAATTTCATGGTCTAAGGTCAGAGGATCTGGAAACCTTTCTCTTTGAATTTGAAATTGTTTGTAGATGTTATGGTTACCTATTAAACACTCAAAAAATGACATTGTTTCTGGAAACATTGAAGGATAGAGCTCTTAAATGGTTCATGAGTTTAGGGACAAATTCAATTAGATCATGGAATGATATGAAAAATATATTTCTAGAAACATATAAAGATCATGATCTTAAAGAATAAATATTTATAATGAATCAAAAGGAATATGAGAGCCTTGGGGATCTAATAGAGAGGTTCATGTATAATGTTAAGAGGGAAAAACTACATCATTTAGGATCCGAAACACTAAAAACCCTCTTACTTAGAACAATTAGGGATGAGTGGATTGATCTCCTTGATCTCATGAGTAGAGGTGATATATACCAATTATCATTTGAAGAAATTTGTGAAACATGCAAACACATATCAAGAGGAAGGGAAATATTAAGTAAATCAACATCAAGATCGGTAAGTCAAGCTAAACTTAGAAATTTGTTTGATGATTTTAAAATAGAAATTATTAGAAATGTAACCAAACAAGTAGAAATGTTAAGAATGCAAGATGAAGAAAAATAAGATGTTGATATTTGTGTTGTCCATGCAGAATCACATGATGTTAAACATTGTCCATCATTACCAAGGTTGAAGGAAGTTTACGAAGAGGACAATGGAGCAAGTCAATTTCCAATGCAGCTATGTTATGTAGCTCCAAGAGGACCATGGCAGCCTATTCAATCTTACATGATGCAAGAGCCTAATTCACAATTTCAATCTCATGCACATCCTTCTTAAAGTAATTGGAACACACCCTTTCCTCGACAACATTGGCCATCTCAACTCCAAAACCAATATTGGCAACAAGGTTGGAAAGGAACTTATGGGAACCATGCACAATATCCTCAATAGTTTCCTCAATATCCTCCATACCCAACTCCATGTTATCCTTACCATTCACCTCCACCACAACCACAACCCCAACCACATCCATTTCAAATATACACTCCCATTCAACTACTTATACCACCATTTCCAAACCCACACATTGAAGTAGCTCAACCCACTTATAATGCTGATGTACAACCCTTCCAAACATCTTGTCTTGAGCTCAATGGCATTCACCACAGCTTAGGAAGAGAATTGAAAAAAAGAGATTATCTTGATATCATTGAAGGACCACAACCAAAGGAATAAGATTCAAATGAGAAGACCACAGAATCATGGGCTGCACTTGATGAAGAGCAGACATTAAAATCAGAGATATAGAGAGCTCCCTCAGGGTGACCATCAAATCCTCCATGTATTCAAGAGAACTATCAGCAAAAAGAAGATTTGAAGGTCATGGTAGAAGAAAACATGAAGAATGTTAATTTTTGGTATGTTCTATTCTAGAGCAATTTATTTAAAATTTCACAGTTAGCAATCACATCAGCATTAAGATAAATTGCAGATAGAACACAAATATAAATCACAGAAGATAAGCCAAGACAAGAGGACACAATATGTGGCGCTAGCCAGGGACAAACCCCACAATGTGTGGGGACACCCTTTGATCAAATCTTCTTTTATCTTCAAATTTCAGTAGAGAAATAGAGAGAGAGAGAGATAATATATTTACAACAGAAGTCAACACTTCGACTTATCTGGATCTAAGCATAGATCATTTCCTATAATGATGAGATCAGTTCAAGACATTTTGCTTCAACTGAATCTCCTAGGTGACGAATTCACCTATCCATTTCATTCATCTACTGCACCTTACCATGTAGCACCATCATGCTGCATCATGCATCTTCATGCTGCTCATGATCACTGTGCTGCCCATACATCAAGTTGTCCATGACTTCATACTTCATGCTACTTATGCATCATCATGCTTCATGTTGCCCATGGTGCCCATGATCTCATCATGCTTGATGCTACCCATGCATCATCATGCTTCATGTTGCCCATGCATCATCATGCTTCATGTTGCCCATGCTGCCCATGATCTCATCATGCCTCATGCTACCGATGCATCATCATGCTTCATGCTTCCCATGCATCATCATGCTTCATGCTACCCATACTTCCCATGATCTCATCATGCTTCATGTTGCCCATGCTGCCCATGGTCTCATCATCATCAAGCTGCCCATGCTTATGATTACCTTCATCATGATGCTGTCCATGATCATGATCTAGTTCATCATCATGCTTCCCTTGATCATTATGCTTCATGCTGCCCATGCACATGATCTCATTCATCATGTTGTAGGATACTGAGATCTTCTTTTCAACATTTCATAGCACATCAAGACTAATCTTAGATGTGCTCAGATTAAATATCAAGTACAACGTATATAGTTTTTGCGTATGAAGCCCTTTATGATCTGTGTATGTGTCATCATGTTCAACATCCATAAGTCTCCATGATCTACTTATAAATGTCATCAATGATCTATGTATATGTCATCATGACCTGCAGCTTCCTTCATATACAGCGGCTACAACATATAGGTACTTGCATTTAGGGCTACACATGTCTGTAGTTTATTACGATGATTTAGAGCTTCACGTGGCTGGGAGCATCTTCTTTCATTTGCGTCTTAGAGACCAGCGTATCACCATGCTATGCGAATATATGGCTGCATATGAAGTATTTCATTGGACAATGGAATAGGTGTCTACATACACCTGTGTATATGTCTCCAGTCTACATATACCTACGTATATGTTTCCATTTACAGCAGAATATCCTTAGCATGAATTTTCTCTTCATGACCTGTATATATAGATCTTTATGAACAACAGTATGTCATATAAACAGTGTGTATATATATAACATTGGACAGTCTTGATATATGTCATATGAAACAGCGTGTATATATATAACATTGGACAGTGTTGATATATGTCATATGAAACAGCGTGTATATATATAAACTACGTGTTAATTATTCCCAACGTATAAATATCATGATTAGCATTCCATGACATCGCATAGGGTCCAGCTTACAAGGCTTCTGTTTGCATCCTCATAAGCCTGCGACTTACTGCGACTAGGGCTCCATGAACAATGTTTGACTATGGTATACTTGCTCCTTAATTCGTAGAGGAATACATCTCCATAGCATGTGGATTCATGACTGCGTTCTTAATTAGGGCATCATCATAAGGCCAGTGTATTATTCTTGGTGTTTCCCTCCTTCTCCAAAAACCCAAGACATGGAGAGGAGGAGATCACTCAAGAATTTTTTTTTGTGTGTGAAATGACTTCAAGTCCTTGCCAATTTATACTAAAATATGAGTGATGAATAGGCATGACTATTGGGCTTCTGAGCCTACTCAAGAGCTAGTTGGCTAGATAATAAAACCATAATCTAAATAAATTCATATCTCCATAAATACATATAGGAATCAGATGATATTTGGATCAATCCTACACCTCTCGACGAGAGGGATCCAATAAAAATATCAGCTGCCATAAATAAGCTGACCCACATGGAGTTTGGCCCTAGTTGACAATTTAACACTCCCTCTCAACTAGGGAGAACTCAATGCGGTGATCCATAAGTTTGACTATACTATCTTTGTCATCAGTGCCCTGCACTGCTCTACCCAGCTCTTCTCAACTCTGCTCAAATTTTTTGGCTCTATTAGCTCTGTTAGCTCTGTTAGCTCTGCTCAGCGCTGCTAGCTCTATTCAGCGCTGCTAGCTCTGCTCTGCTCAACTTAGCTTTGCTGAACTATGAAGAAAAAGAATTGATCGAGAATGTCTCATACCATTCTCCACTGACCTAAAGTCAGTCTCAGAGTGTGTACCACTCGTCCCAGACCAGTCTTAACCAACCCGAAGTCAGCTTCATAGTAGGTACCACTCCTACCACTAGTCCCAGACCAGTATCGCAGTCTTAGAGAGTGTACTATTAGTCCCAATCCAGTCTCAACCAACCCAAAGTCAGCGTCATAGTATGTACCACTCACTGGTCCCAAACCTGTACTGCACTGACACAAAGTCAGTCTCAGAGTATGTACCACTGGTCCCAGACCAGTCTCAACCGACCTGAAGTGAACGTCATAGTATGGTACAACTCCTACCACTGGTCCTAGACCAGTATCATTGATCCCAGATCAATGGAGGTCATCCTAACGTAGGAGTACGGTAGATACCGCGATGCATCCATCGGTACTACTATGGTCCCTAACTTCATTTCCCTACTATTGATCAGATGAGAGGTACTTCCCATGAGTCCCAGACTGCATGGGTAGGATGCCTCGATAGGAAAAATAATCAATCCTGTCCTCATAGGAGAACACATCAATCCTGCTACAATCGCCATGGAGAACACATCAATCCTGCTACAATCGCCATGGAGAACACATCAATCCAGGCCTCACAG